>OAMR01000373.1:1277707-1289138 GCA_900205405.1 Echinochloa crus-galli | reverse complement strand
GCCAGTATCTAATAGAGCCGATAACTCGCTTCAATTTGCCTAGGAGCAAAGGGAGCAAAATAGAGAGCAATCTTATATGTTTGTTTGCATGCACACAATTCCACCAAAAATTTTTAAATCCTCATTTTTGCATTCAACAAATCCTAAGGTAAATTTTAGGGTTGTTACAATGGTGGTGGCGTGCAGTTGCTCTTTGATTTGTGTTGTGAGCCCGTGAGGTCCTCGATGGAGGAAGGAGGAGACGGGCCTATTCACCAACGCGGAAGAATTTGGGTTAGTGGTCCAGTGGCAGCTGCAGGCTTGCATTACCAGTGAAGTTTGTCGAAGATCTGTACCATGGAGCAACTAGAAAATGGAAGGGGTGTGGTTTAACCCCCAAAAAGGAACTAATTAGATGAATTTTTTTCTCTAACAATAAAAGAATATGGTTTATGTGTTTAAAAAGGAAATGGAAGCCCAATAGCTAAAAAACGATGGTTTTGGTTTACTAGAACCATCAGTATATTGTTTCAGCTCGGTGGAAACCCAACTCTTTTCCTCAGGATCTCTTGAATGAAATTAAGGAACGAAGTAAGTAGATTAGATAGATATTTAGGAGAATTTCTATTTCCTACTCTATAGGGATCATCTAGAAAGCGGAGAGCTTTGGTTCCATTCAGACAGAAAAGCTGACTTAGATGTTAAGTGGTGAGAATATCCATACTAGAAAATGGAAGGGGTGTGGTTTAACCCCCAAAAAGGAACTAATTAGATGAAATTAACTAACAGAGCAAACACAAATAAAGAAACAACTTTGCTGACCATGATAGATTTTTATCTAGTTGGAAGAATCCTCTTAATATTCATCTAGTCTTATATAAGTTTGGCTCATATATCTGGCCGGGTATTCAGTGTCTGATCCAACAGAAGGGAAAGCCTACCTCTTGAATCTACGCTCGCTCGGCTCGGTGCTGAATGAACTCCTTCATTGATTCCGGGCTGCTCGTAGGGGGACTGTGAAACCGCCAATCAAACCGCTAAAGCAAATGGGCAAGAAGGTATATGGATTTATTTTTCTTTCCTAAAAGAGTTTCGGTCTAACAGTTTTTTATCCTTAGTTTTCCGAAATAGTGTAATGGAAAAAGAAGCACAACGAGTCAATGATGATTGGGATGTAGGGCAGCCATTGAGTTAGAGAGAGATGCAAAAAAAATGTTAGAGACACAGTGACTAAATAGAAAAGATATAATAAGTCAAAAGATTAAACATATAAAAATCAATTAAGTGAAATAAAAATAGAATAAAAATAAAAATCTATGTGAGTTTCAAAGATAAAATAACAGAATTAGCTTCTAATTGTAAGCAATGCATAGACACTATGTTGTCTCTCCTCTTTCTAAAGCAAGGATAGTTTCTGTGGTAATTTGACCTGTGGTCCGTTACGAGACACCGTTGGGTGAATTCTCGGGTCTAAAAAATAAAAAAGACACCGAAAAGGCCATGATTCATGTCGTCTATGATATTTGCCGTGCGAGTAACCTGGGCTCCATCGGATAGATCCAATTCTAAGTCCTCCCATCTCGCGCTCGTGCCCATCCCGTAGCATCGCACAGGCATATTTGCTAGTATATATATAGACTAGCAAAGTGCCCGTGCGTTGCCACGGTTAAAACTAAATAATAATATTTAATTATAATTGTCTTAAAAACCTAAATTTTTGTTTCAACTCTAAAATATTTTCCTACTTTTTATACCTCTATATATTTATTCAATCCTTCATGCTCCTTTAAAAAGTATTAAAAACATATTATTCGAATCACATCTTCCAACCTTAATCGTCATCATATGATCTATCGACCCAATACACTGCATGTAGTTTAAGATTACGAAAAATAACTCAACACGATGCATATCGGGTTTAATCTCGGTCCTTGGTAATTATTTGGGACACTAGAGTTAGACGAGCTAGTCAGAGATAGGTTTTACCACCGTTCATAGTGCCTATAGGCAGCACCAGCAGCGTCGAGGCCTTGCCCCATCTGCCGCTCCGACTCCAGCGCAGGTGCTCTCAGACTCTCAGCTGTGCCGTACCCTGTACACCGGTCTGCTGCAGCTTCATTGCCCTGGGCGCCTCCACGCCCGACAAGGACCGGGGGCAAGGACGCGGCGCGCGGAAGGACGGGGACGTGGTCAACATCGGCAGCAACAAAAGCCGCACGGGGCTAGCGCACAAGAGGCGGCAACAGCGCACGGGAGAGGGGCGAGGGTCACGTCGGGCAGCCGAAGTATATAGGAGAGTCCTCTCCAACGCATCTCGGTCAGCAAGAGTCATATGCAACCGGTGCACCTCGTCGGCCCCTCGAGGGGCTCAGGCGCGTGTCGATGATCGCTGCTAGGCTATGCGGTCCTTGTGCTCGGTCGCTCCGTAGTTTTATACTTGTGATTATGGCTCTTGATCAAAGCGAAGTCTGCTTAGGAAAGGAACGGCCGTGTGCGGCTTGATCACGGGCTCGAAGATGGTTTGGAGATGGATCCAACGATGGACGAGGGGACGGAAGTGACGGACCAAAACTTGAAAGGCAGATAACGCGTGAAGGATTCGTTCCTATATTAGGAATAGATTAGGGGGGTTTTCATAAAATGACGACGTTCCGCAGAAACAATCCTTATGACGTACCGCAGAAACAATCCTTGCTTTATAATTATACCGCAGAAACAATCCTTGCTTTATAATTAGGTAGAGATATGGTCTCTGTTCATAGCGAACAATGACGTTTGGTACGTCATATCATATCTCCGTGTCGCTGTACATGGGCCCACCTGCGAGTTTTAGCGCCAGATTTCTCTCCGGCTCCCAATCCAAGTCGCACACGTTCTACATCTAATTGTACTATGCGAACGCGCGAGCAACCTGTTATCAGCGGGCAGTGTTATCAGGCTCATGCTGCGAGAGAGGAACACCGTGCCACTTTAATTGCTGCAGCATGCAGATCGAGGAGCAGGACGGAGCGCTCCCTCACACAGCTTCTGTACGACGAGGAGTATCCAACCCCTTAACCCGGCGCAGGATGACCCCTGCTGGGCGTGACTACGTCGCCTTTTTACTGTCGTTCGAATCAGGCCATTCAGAGCCTGCCACGCATGCTGAATTTTTTTTAAAAGACCCTCCCACTTTATTTAAACTAACCCGCAGTCCAGATAGACCATCAAGTACAGTAAACACATTATTTAGTTCCACGCATGCTGAATTTTTTTTAAAAGACCCTCCCACTTTATTTAAACTAACCCGCAGTCCAGATAGACCATCAAGTACAGTAAACACATTATTTAGTTTTACATACAAATCCCTGAAGACAAAAATATTTGGACACGAAGAAGAGAAAATTCATCAAGAGCATCTAGTGCATTGCATCAAGAACTTGATCATTGTGGCACTAGGTTGAATCAAGCGAGCGGGTTGATTTGTTACTCTTGGAGGTTGCCGCCCCCTAGACAGCTTGGAGCTTGTGATTCCATTGAGCACTCCAAGAAGATTGTGAAGTTGCCTTGGAAGATTGGTATGAGAGGTCTTTGTGCTCACCTCACCGGAGTGGTGAAGAGCACCTCTAGTGGAATCGATATTTGGAGCGGTTCTTTGGTTCTAACCGGCTTATACATCAAGCGTAGACTTGATAGAGAAACGGTTGAACATTGAATCCATCTCAATGTGGATTAAGGATGACCGGCAAGACATCGATACCACGGGATAAAATTCATCTTTAAGATGGCACCTACACATTTAATTTGTCATCCCTCTATCAGTGAAGCAACAAAACTGCCATTTCTGATGATGTGGCAGGCCACCTCCTTACACCAGCGTGGAACGGCCACAAGAAATTACCATGGTTCCCCTGCCCTCCAACCACAATTTCCAACTTCCTTCTCCCACCGCGAGTTGGGCCCCATTGGTCGTTATCCTTCCTCTCACCCTCTCCCTTTTCTTCTACCTCCCGCTGCCTGAGCTCCATCGCCCTTGTAGAAGGAGGACACGTAGAGGTAAGTGGAGCAGCTCGCGCATCTAGGGCACCGCCACGATCGGCTCTGCTTAATGAGAATGAGGCGAGCTGATGGTGAACTGCTGTCCCGAAGTCAAATCACATCTCATCGAGCTCTAGTTTGATCATGTCATCCTCGATCTCGTAGATGGTGCGACATCCCCTTCAACACCATACTCGCCAGCGATGAGGTGGCAAGCGTGTGGTCGAGGGGCTCCTTGACCTCCACGACGTAACTATAGTCGGTGTCGTTGTGCGGGCAGTGCTTGAGCATGAGGACTGTGCAGGAGGGGGCACGCCGCTACTTAAAGAGGCGAGCTGTAGGTGAGCAACTGGCGCAACCCCCCCACCCATTGTGTGTAGCCCACACACAGAGCGTAAGGAGGTGGAGGCCGAGGAGGGGTATGACAAACGGTTTTTGGTAAAACCCTTTGTGATAAGGGGTATCACAAACGGTTTTTGGTTGCGTGTTTGTGATGTCGCTTTCTGTAGTAGTGTTTGAAAGTGCAGCAGCCAGACCATGTCTCATAGTCTCACTGACACCTAGTCTTGAAGAGCTGTGGTCTGATGCATCCCTTGTGGCAGTATGATGCTCTTCGCTTTAGCACTGATTTCATCGGCGTCATGGCGATTCTGCTACGACTTCGCCTTCCTTGATTTAGTTGGGGCCCCAAACTCACCCTGGATTTTGTCAACTTTGTGGCGATTCCGTGCCAACTATAGACGATGCTATGCATGATCCGATTAAGCCCCAATGCTCAAAACGCTTATGTAGGCTCCACGATTTGGTTGATGATCCATCTAACTTGCAGCTCCGCTTATGAGGTTACCAATGTACCCTCAGGTACACGCGTTGCCACTGGCAAGGATTTTTACAAATGTTCTTTTCTTCAGATGGCACTTTTTACATGACTAGCCTGGGTCGGATTATTTCCTATTCCTACCTACTTGGACCAACAGCTAGAACACTCGTGATGCCGAGACAAATCAGCCATGAAAGAAGGCAAAGAGCCAAAGACTGGTGCTCATGGCAAGAGCAGCTGCCTAACAGTCTAACAGACTGCACCTACACAACTATACTATACAGTATGCAGTTCCAAGAATTCGTTGAGGAGGCAAAGGAAAGAAAAAAAGCATTATACTAAGTGCAATAAATCATGCTCTGCGCAATGTATCATGACGCGTACGTTGCTTCTCCCTCCGAGAGAGGCGCCTGGCAGCCATGGCGTCGCGCTCGGGTGCTCTTCTTCCTCTTCTTCTCGCCATCATGGCGACGTGGTTCGCGGCTGGCGCCGCCGGCGCCGGCGGCCCAGCGGTCTTCAACGTCACGGATTTCGGCGCGGTGGCGGACGGCAAGACGGACAACTCCAAGGCGTTCCTGCGGGCGTGGATGAAGGCGTGCGCGACGCCCGGGAGGCCCGCCGTCGTCGTCCCCAGCGGCGGGAGCGGTAGCAGCGGCTACCTCCTGCACCCGCTGGTGTTCCGCGGCCCGTGCCGCGGGTACATGGAGGTGCGCGTCGCCGGCGTCCTCCGTGCGCCGGCCGGCCTCGCCGCCTTCCGCGGCTGCCGCGAGTGGGTCCACTTCTCCAGCGTCGACGGCCTCCTCGTCACCGGCGGCGGCACCTTCGACGGCCGCGCGCCACCGCCTGGCCCTCAACGAGTGCCCCAAGAAACACCGACTCCGCCGTGGCCACGGGCGACGACTGCGTCTCCGTCGGGCCGGGCGCCTCCGACGTGGTGGTCTCCGGCGTGACGTGCGGCCCCGGGCACGGCATCAGCGTGGGCAGCCTCGGCAGGTACCCCGGCGAGGAGGACGTCCGGCGGCTGCGCGTCGCCAACTGCACCATCGCCGGCACCTCCAACGGCGTGCGCATCAAGACCTGGCGCGGCGGGTCGCGCCCCTCCGCCGTGTCCGGGCTCGTCTTCGAGGACATCGTCATGCGCAGGGTCCGGAACCCCATCATCATCGACCAGGAGTACTGCCCCTACGCCTCCTGCCGCGAATCCGTCAGAACCAAATTAAACCGATTTGATTGTATTTTATTTGGTTTGAAATGATTTGGTTTCTTGCCGATTTGCTTGAAACTGCTGGATGGGTGCAGGAGCAGCGGCCGTCGGCGGTGAGGATCAGCGACGTCAAGTTCAGGAACATCAGGGGGGTGTCGGCGACGCAGGTGGCGGTGAAGCTGTCGTGCAGCGAGGCGAGCCCGTGCCGCGGGCTTGAGCTCAGGGACATCGACCTGCGCTACGTCAAGCGCGGGGTCGCCACGCAGTCGCAGTGCGCGCATGTCGCCGGCGGCGTGGTCGGAGGCACGCTCGTCCCTCCCTCCTGCATATGAAGGCTGCGTGCCGTCTGTTGGATATGCTCTAGATCGAACAATTGAGACGGAGCGAATTTTTGCTTGATTTTATTAGTTGTGTGTAAAGTATTGTAAGCGTTAACATGGCCAGAACACTGCTGTACTGTAAGTTGTAATCATGTCAATTGGTCAAATTTCTTGATCCAAATTAAAACACAAAAATTTGCTTAATCGGTAACATAGTCAGAACACTGCTGTACTGCAAGTTGTAATCAAGCTCGTCAGATTTCTTGATCCAAAAATGTTCGTCAGTTTTCTGATGGCCCGGATGCCTATATATATCAGGCTATGCAATGGTAGGGTACACGCTGCACTGCTGCAGGGAGCTGGATCCCCTTGGTGCCGGTACAATTGAAAGAGTAAAATGCACCCCAGGTTCCTAAACTTGTTCCGCTGTGTCAACCAGGTCCCTAAACTTTCAAAATGCACATTCAGGTCCCTAAACTTACTAATTGGTTCACGTGAGGTCCAAATCACCATTAAACGGACTGGATTATGAGCTCCTCTCATCTCTCTCTACCTCTCATCTCTCTCCTCCGCGTCGGCCCGCCTCCGCGCCACTCGCCCGCCTGATTGCCGCCGCCGTCCCACCCTGGGCTCGCCACCGCCGCCGTCCCGCCCTGGCAGCCGCCGCCGCTCGGCAGTAGACGAGGAGTGGGTCGTCCACGCGTTCACCCGCGCGCGCGACGCCATACCGCCCCCAACGCCGCTCCGCCGGGCCGCCATTGCCGCCACTTGAACCTCGCCGTCGTCTCACGTCGTCGAAACTTCTTCCCCATGGTAAGCACACGGGTGAGCTCCCCTTGGGCTGCTGATGCTCGCGCGCGCATGCGGGATTAAGCCGCCGTGCTTGTGAGTTCGCCGCCGTGTGTCGCCACCGGCCGCAGCGCCACTGCGAGGGGATAGAGGGAGGAGGTGAAGAACGAGGAAGAAGAGGAGCACCGCAGGTGTTCTGTGAGAAGGCAAAGGCGTAGGTGTAGAGCCAAGTGGGGGAAAAGGGAGGAGATGACCGGACGGTCGTGCCGCCGCCATGAACGCCGGCCGAGCCTCCATGCTTGGGGGAATGGTGAGAAGAAGCGAGGAGGAGGGAGAAGCGAGTGCCGGTCTTGTGTTCTGACACGAGGCGGAGCTCGAGGGCTATAGCCAAGTCGAGGGGAGCGGCAGGCGGGTGTGGGCGGGCGCGCCGGCCAGCGGCATGACGGGCAGCGCCGGCCGCGGAGGACGACGAGCGGCAGCGCCGTGGCGTCGGCGCGGCGAGGACAAAGCTCCGACGGCGGCAGCAATGGAGGAAGAGGAGGACGGCGGCGGCGGCTCCTCTTCTCTCTCTCCCTCGGGGCTAGCGGCGGGCCGACCAGCGGGGCTAGCGGCGGCGGCGGCGCGTCCCTCCCCGCGGCGGCGGATGGGGGCGCACGTCTCGGCGGCGGCCATGCAAAGTGAGAGGGCGGAGGGGGCCAGCCGGTCGGGGGAGATGAGAGGTAGAGAGAGAGAGACAGAGTAGTTTAGTGGTGATTTGGACCTCACGTGAACCAATTAGCAAGTTTAAGGATCTGAATGTGTATTTTGAAAGTTTAGGGACCTGGTTGACACAACGGGACAAGTTTAGGGACCTAGGGTGTATTTTACTCAAATTGAAATACAGTCTCCTTGGTGAAAAAACAGTAGAATTCATTCAGTATCCACGGCCTGATTCCATCGAGTCCATTGCTTGGCTGCTGGTTCTCATCTCCGTTCCAGCACGTCCCGGAGACGAGTCAAGCGTCAGTGACAGGTGGCGACTCGAGCCGGCTGCTGACTGGACTTCAATCTCACCCTCGAGGCTGAGCATGTGCTGAAAGTAGGAATGAGGCCAGAGTCCTGAAATGAAATCCGACCGGCAAGAGCGTCAGTTATCTAACATTGTGTCCCTCCATTCAGAACCGGAACCTATGTTCAGATAAAGGTGCTTCCATCTGTCAAGAAAGAGTGTTCTAGACTACTGAATCTGAATGCAAACTATGCACCTTCACCGCTAGCATGATCTGATCTCAATCTCATCGTACCTTGTTCACCGGAGGGTGGTGGGAAAAACTGCAGGTAACAGAATGACGCGACCACCAATCCTGCAGGCGCAGAATTACATTACAGCGAGTAAGTAATGCGTGATGGAGTGATGGATTGACAGTGTGATCTTCAGAAACCAAAAGAGCTTGGCAAGTATGGCAACAACCAACAATGGACAGGAAGCAATCCAGACCCAATCGAGACGGGAACGAACGTACCGAGGACTCCGGCGGTGAACACGTCCTGCCAGTGGTGCCAGTAGTCGTCAACCCTCGACACGGCGACCATGGCCGCCAGGAGCAGCGGCGCGGCGACGATGCAGAGCTTGGCGACGTGGCCTCCCCGGTCGAACGCCTTGATCTTGCCGGCCAGGTACCACGACAGGAAGCCCAGCCCGGCGAAAGACCCTGCAATGCCCAATGAGGCCAGTGTTCAGCGTTGGACGCAATGCAGGAATTAATTCCAGGAAATGGAAATGGAAATGGCCTTCAGAATTCTTGAGTGATTGATGGACTTGGACTTACACGAAGTGTGGCCGCTCGGGAAGCTCTTGTACCCTTCTTTGATCACGCCCGGGTCACCATGGCAGATGACCTCTCTGGTGACGTTGTCATACCGCTGGTTGAAGAATACTCGTCGCGTTTAGTGAGGTGTCTGTCAGAAGAAGGCGAGCAGCTACAGAGCAGAGTCTGGACTCTGAAGCTGACGACTTTATCAACCCATGATGAAACAGGTGAACTCACTCACCGGCATCCCGTCGGGAAAGCAGCGCCAGAAGAAGTTGGGGCGCGGCCGGCCGACGCCGTCCTTGATGGCGTCAGTCAGGACGGCGGTGATGAGCACGGAGAACAGAAGCCCTGCTAGATTTCATGTCCGAATTCAGAACTCAGAAGCTCTAAGCCTCTAACACAGTCGCAGAGAGAATGGAAACGGCGGCGCGAGGAACTACTTGCCGAGGATGGCGTGGTGCAGGTCGTACACGTTCCTCCGCCTCACGTATATCCCGGCGACGATGGCCATCGGCGCGACGACGGCGACAACCTGCGCATATCAATCAATCAATCAGAGAACCAGCTAGCAAGGTTTGGTTACTGAAAGAAGGCGTGCGCACGCACCGGCACGGCCCAGACGGGCACGGTGTTGTCCTTGAGCGGGTACCGGAGGCCCGGCACCGCGTCTTCTCCGACGAAGCGGTGGAAGGGCTCGATGAGGTTGAGCGCGCCGTCGAGGGCCGCGAGGAGGACAAGCACCACCCAGTCGAGCAGGTGCAGCCTCGCGACCCGGGTCCCGACAAGATGTCAGATAGTTTTTCCCACAAACCCTAGCGTCCGATCGAGGCGTGCTGTCCGCGACAGGAAGCGCCGCCGCCCCTACACCGTCGTCACGGCACTGCGCGTCGCTGCCCTAGCGCAGATCTACACCGACAGAACGTGGGAGCGAAGGCAAGGTACACGGTTCATCATTTTGTTATCACATAGTGCACGAACACAAGAGAAATACACATATTTATTATTCAAGTTTATACCCGAAGTAGATCTACTGCTAGTGATCCGTGTTTATGTTCTAACAGTGGTATCAGACGCCTAATCTAGCGATTAGATCTTGTTCGGGTTAAGTGCAGTGTTGGTTCAAGAAGGAACGAACCGAAATCGAAGGATTAGGGGAAGAAACACTGCAAGAATACGTCGGATTTTAAAGAAAATCGACGAGGAACTAAAGGATTCAAGCGAATTGAACTGGAAACAGAGATAACTTCTCCGCCGCCACGGGCGAGGGGGAGAAGAGATGGGTCGCCGTGACGGCGGAACCATAAAGCAAGAATGATTCGGAAGCGAATCTGAAGTGAAAAGACGAGAAAACCAAAGTAAAACATCGCCAAATCGCTCGGTTTTAAGTAAATCGACGAAAGCATGACTGATTCAAAGCGAATATCAAGACGAATCGCTCGATTTTAAGTAAATCGACGAAAACGAGTAAGAATTCAAGTGAATCACGCGAAAAGAAGAAAGATTCAAGAGAATCGCAACCAGAGATGTATGAGATTCAAAGCGAATCGAACGCGAATCAAGAAAACAGAGTCCAAACCCTAACCCTAACCCTTACCTCGCGGTCTTCACTGCGCGAGCAGCACCACCGAGGAACCCATCGACGGCGGCGTGCGCACCCTCGGGTGCACGCGCTCGCCGGCGAGGGGGCCCGAGGCGGCGCTCTGCTTCTGGATCTAGCGAAAAGTTTCGTAGTGAGGAGAGGAAGCAGAGAAAGGGGGAAGGGGTCGGTCGCGCGCGACCATGGCTCCCGGCCATGGCGCGGCGGCGCTCGCACGACAGAGTGGCGCGGAGGCGCACGCGCTCGACATAGAGAAGGGGGAAGAGAAGAGGGAGTTAGAGGAGCTTAAAGGCATTTCTTTTATTGAGTCAATTATGATATTGTTATTTTTGGACCAAAGTTGATGATAGCAATATTATAATGAGTTTAAGTTTAAAGTCTGTATAAATTTTTGCGTCAAAGTGACCAAATTTTTTGAGTTTAAGTTTAAAGTTTGTATCTCTGATAAATTTTGTGTCAAAGTGACCAAATTTTCAGAGAGGAAGATAAACGTCAAAGAGAGATTCTTGATAGAGAAAAGCATATTTTATCATGTTGTTCATGATTTGCTGAGATAAAGATTATGATATTGCTGTCTTCTGACCAAAGTTGATGATAGCGATATTGTATCAAGCATTAGTTCTATTACTGCCCAAAGGTGATGTGGAATTAATGTAGAAGAATGTTGCATGTTTTTAAAGTTAAAGCGTACAATATTTCATGAGAGAAAAGACAGAGGACGTTGATTTCTATCAATGATCAAGGTAACTCAGCTAAAGTGTTGTGGTTTATGAATGAAAAGGTTTTAGTTAAGCAAAGTTTAGGCATTTTGTATGTCAAAATGAGTTCAATTTTTCTCTCATATACATTTTCCGCTGTTAATTAGTTAATTAATTTTCTGATTAAGTTGGAACCAAAGGGAAGATTTAACCA
>OAMR01000373.1:1237146-1274515 GCA_900205405.1 Echinochloa crus-galli | reverse complement strand
AGGCCCGTTGGCCCTTTGGTTAGCTCCCTGATCGGGGGAGCCCAACCCACTAGGGTTGCGGGCCCCTGTCGCGCAGCACTATATATGGGAGGTGGGAGCCACCAAGACAAGATGTCAGATAGTTTTCCCCACAAACCCTAGCGTCCGATCGAGGCGTGCTGTCCGCAACAGGAAGCGCCGCCGCCCCTACACCGTCGTCACGGCACTGCGCGTCGCTGCCCTAGCGCAGATCTACACCGACAGAACGTGGGAGCGAAGGCAAGGTACACGGTTCATCATTTCGTTATCACATAGTGCACGAACACAAGAGAAATACACATATTTATTATTCAAGTTTATACCCGAAGTAGATCTACTGCTAGTGATCCGTGTTTTTGTTCTAACACGGCGCTCCCGGGTGAGCGGCGGCCACCGGCGGCGGCATCGGCCAATGGAAGAGATCGAGGGTGGACGAGGGAGACGAGATCCAATCAGCCTGCAAGCCGGTGAAATATCGTGTCTGTCAAGCCATGGATGGAGAGCTCTGGAAGGGATTGCAGATGCCAGGGGACAGTTGCAGAAATCGACACAGGTGCTAGCGCGCGGAGTAGGCGAGTGCTGGAACGGGCGTGTGACTGGAGAATCTGTGCGACTTGCTTCGTCTAAGGACAAGCGACGGGTACTTTTTCACGTGGCTTCAAGTCTTCAACCTCGGAGTCCAGCAAAATAAGTGGCGCTCTCTGACAAATGCGCGTGATGCATGCCATTTTTTTCTTTTTGTTTGTTCCCATGCATTACTCCTTTTTTGTTTATATTCTAAATTCGAAGAGGTAGCCTTAGCATTTTACGACACTGTAATATTTCGTTTATATTTATAAATAACTAGTCCGTCAACCCGTGCGGCTGCACGGGCTAGTGATGATTTTGAAATATCATAGTCCGTGAAGTATAGTAAGATGTTAAAGATTTGTACCGTAAAGGAGATATTTCATTTTTGCATCACATATATATAAAAATCCATTAGGGGTTCACTTAATCTATGTGATTAATTAGTGAGCAACTGCGACCAAATATTTGAACAATTTGATCTACTTGTTCATAATTTTTTGAATGGACAAACAATACAGATATTATCGTGCTTACTCCCCAGGTGCTTAGCATGCATGGTGTAGTTCGCCATTGCATAATTAGGATTGTTGCTGGTAAGGTTGGAGCATAAATGTAGATTAACTAGAAACTAGAGTACGAAGAAACAATGTCCTCAGTATGATTTGGTTCTGCTACTGGTACTATCTAAAAGCCCTGAAATACTTCCTACAACCTAACGCTCCTATCAAATAGGACATATAGTTTAGACCCGCCACTGGCTCATCTGCCTCTTCTTCCCCAACCATCCACCCTCGCTACCGCATCTTCTACCACCCCGGCCGGCAGCGCCACGCCGCCCTCCACTGACCCATCACCGCCTCATTCCCACCCTCCCCTAACATCTCCATGTGACGCTCCCGCCTGGAACCTGGCCCGACCGCCAGCAGCCACCACCCTGGGCGGCGGCGCTCTGCCGCCCACCCACACATCGGAGCCCACGACCGGTCGACTCCTCCTCCCCGTTGGCCATTGGATCCCCCCTAACCCCACCCCTTAAAATGCAAAACTCGAACGACGCCACCGTCGCCATCGTCGTCGAGCCATACTTGCCCACCTCCCGCTTCTCAGTCGAGTCTCTCTCACCTTAGGTTCTCACCGGCGCATGCTAGGTTGACACCGGCGGCCAAGGAAGGGCTGAGGAGGAAGCCGAGTGAAGAAGAGGGGGATCCAACGGCTAATAGTGGGCATACAAATCCCTAACATCGAAAGCCAAGTAGTCAAAAAAAAACTTCCGAAGTTATAAAGAAATCCCGCACAACCTCTACCAACCCAAGCCGGCCCAAGATGGCCCACCAACATAACCCTAAGCCCCCTAACTCACACCTCCCCCGGACTCGCTCACGGCCTCACCCCGACGGGCCGCCAGGCAGCTACGGCCCGCTCCCCTCCCCGTCCCGAAAGCTGTCTTGCAGCCGAAAGATTACGCCCCTGTATTCATGAGGCAGAACCCTAAACCCTCTCTGCAACCCCACCCGCCTCTCTCTCGGCGGCGCGGCCCCTCCTCCCCCCTCTCGTCCGCGGTCCGCCCACCTCCTCCGGCGGGTCCCTGCGTACGCTCGCCGCCCGCTACCCTCTCAACCTGCGGCGACGCCAGCCGCCTCTGGCTCGGAAGCGCGGCCGCCCCTCTCCCCGCGTGGCACCGCCGTGCTCCCGCAGTCGCCTGCGTCGTCTCCATCCCGGGCTCTGGCCTCGTCGCGGTGCCGCCTTGAGCATACGCTGCGGCGGCCGTCCCTGGTAGCTTCGCCCTTCTCGTGCCCTCGGGAATCCGGCGAGGAGGAAGGGCGCACGCGCGGGGTCTGGCATGGCCGACGGGCGGGGTATTGAGGTTTGTACCTGCTTCTTCCACTCGTACGCTGATTGTTCGTATACCGGGTTAAGCACGCGGCAGCCTAGAGGTAGCTACGATCCCCTCCCCTTCCCCCCGATTTTGAAGAATCAGTTGGATTACCAAGTCCGTGTTCTTTTCTGAAGCTCAGTTTGTGCTTGGGAAATAAATTTGATCACAGCAGTGGAATAGACGCATTGCGCCTTGCACTTTGTTAATCGCCTAATTTGTCTCCTAGTCTGCTCTTGTTAATTGCTCTAGGAGAAGTTCAGCTGAGGAAGCTTTTCATTCATGATTCACTAGCTCCATAATTTAGTAAGTGGTTAGAAACCCTTGTCAAATGAACTGGCTCTGCGATATAAAAGCCTCTTTACTGCTCGGGAATACAAGTTCAGGAGGTCGGAGGAGAGTGGGTTTGCTCGGGTCTGGCTAATTCTTTTGCGTGAGCTCGAAGTGGAGTGAGGTGAGGCAGCGGTGTCATGTAGAATATGTTGAGCAGATAAGACGAGGAAAGTTTTAGATGAAGAAGCGCGCTATCTGAAACATTAGATTACATTGGACTGTTAGCAAACGGGACTAACGAATCAAATTTCAATCAACTTTTATGGATATCGACCCATATAAGTTTATTTTTACTAGGTATGATGTGTAAAGGCCTTTTGTTACCCTTGTTACATTACATTACAGTTTGCTCAATCAGTAGCAAATATTGTGAACAACAAAAGATCCCTTCTTTGCAGTTAATTTCAAATGTAAGGTATTTAGCTTGTTGCTAAACCTATATTGGTTTTATCTTCTATCTGAATGGTTTGTGCACTTTTGTTTTTTAAGTTTCAGCTTCCTGTTCACTGAGTGCCATGATTCGTTTTTTTGTTCTTTGCTTGCTGCAAGAAAAAATATTTTTTTAATTATTTATGTCATTATATTATTCCAAACAATTACTGGATATTGAATACTGAGTGCAAGAAATTTTCTTTTCCTTTTTTTTCTTCCCTCCTGTTTTTCCCTTATTAAAGTTAGCTGCAGATCATTCGTGTCTTGTAATTGTATGGCTTATACTTCCCTGATAATTCAGTGGATGATGTTATATTATTTACTTCATGAGCAGGCAGCATCAGAGGAAGTGGATTCGATCCACTTCAGCTTCTATAGGGATGATGAAATTAAGAGGATCAGTGTTAAAAAGATCACCAAGTCAGAGCGTCTTGATGCCAAAAACCTTCCTGTTCCAGGTGGCTTACTGGACCCTGCAATGGGACCCATCAATGATATTGATATGTGAGTTCCTTATCCAACTAGAGCTCGACACTTGGTATCTTAATCACAGTGCTGAGTCCTGCGGATCAGTTTACAAGGAAGTAACACAGTGAATTTTCTTGTGTTTGACACTAATTTCTGTATTTTTTTCCTAAGGTAAATCATATGGAATTGCTTGAGTATCTTACAAACTAAGTAACATCTGTATTGCATATTTAGTTGCTGTCTTGTAAGATTATGGCATGATTATATTTGATTAAGCCAAAAACTGCCAGATGTGCTTTCTGCTTCCCGCTGGTGAAGGAAACTGCCACCCTAGAATTGCCGCCATAAATTGGCTTGGCATATACCATTTTATAGGCTATATAAGTGTAGACCAAATTCAATCATTACTATTTAGATTTCTGACTTGTACATTTTTCATATGGGTCAGTTTGGCTGGACAAATTTGTGAAATTGGAGGAAGTATTCATATATATTTTTGCAATCAGCAGTTGGGAGAGCATACTCTGTGTTAAACATAAAAGTGATATTATTAAAGGTTTTGGTAACTGAGTTCAGTTCTGCTATCATTTAAAATGGGACTGTTTAAGCAAACCTCGGGGATCTCCTGCCTTGTTCTTTTTATGGGGTTAAAAATACACTACTAATTTCTGAACATGTCCAATTTTAATGGCCAGCTGCAAGAGTTGTGGTCAGCCTTCTGTTCGTTGCCCTGGGCACTTCGGTCATATAGAGTTGGCAAAACAATTGTTCAATCCTCTGCTGTTTATGAGTCTGAAAAACCTTCTCTCTGCCACATGCTTCCATTGTCACAAGTTCCGCTTGAACAAGGAACAGGTGAGTCCATGTTTGTCTCATTAAGTACAAAGGTTTCTCATGCCACTACGTGATCTTATAGGTGATTTTACTTTATTAGGTTGACAGATATGTGAACGAACTTGAACTGTTAGTAAAAGGTGATGTTGCCCGTGCTAAAAATTTGGAAGACAGGGGTAAAGAAGCCTCTGTTTCAGAGGAAGTTGAAGACATTACTGAGGCCACTTCAAGTGATAAATCACATCCTGAGAAAGACAAGAAAACCTGGACATCGATCCAACTGAAGGAGGTTCTGTCAATTTTTTCCAACATAATGAAAAAGAAACAGAAGAAGTGTGCAAAATGCGACATGAAGAGTCCAGCAATCTCAAGTCCTATATTTGGTTGGTTGCTCAAGGTATATATCTATATTGGTTTTAGCAGTTTTGGGCTAGTGCTTTGTTGTTAGTTCAGATTTCTGTAAATCATTCCAATATTAGATATATTTACCTTTTTTTGATATTTTCTTAATTTCCATGTTTCTGAATAAATTGGGGTAGACACCTTTACCTGAGTACTGTTTCAGTCTCTTCAAAATGGATTCATTGAACCACCTTCTATGCCACGGTAAATGCCAATGCTAGCTGTGTTAGTTCTTACACAACTTATCTCTATATTCTCCCTAAGAAAAAATGTTCTATGTTTATGATTATCTATTCCTCTCACCGCACTCCTGCTTAATCTTTGCAAATTACATCTAGTCATCTACTATACATAGTTTTAAAGGCGTCGCCTAGGCGTCCAGGCGTACCCAGCCCGCCTTGGGAAACAGTGACGCCTTGTATCCTAGGCGATAATGCGTTCCCATAATTCTTGGGACGCCTTACCGCCTTTGAAACATGGCTAATATATCTCAAGTGTTAGTTTTAGAACCTGTATAATTGAAACTTCAGTTTTATTGAACATTAGCAGGGGCCAAACTGCCCCCTTGACTCAGCAAACTTATTGATGATTCAAGAATGCATCCATAACCACAAGTCCTTAGATTGTTTGATGCACTAGCCTAAGGCCGCATTCTCGCTTCGAGGTTCTCAACAAGCAGGCCAGGGAGACCATGAGGTGCTGCACACGACTGCACACAGCTCAGGTGCTGCACACGACTGCACACAGCTCAGGGCGTCTGGCGCCAAGCCTTCTCGCCCTCAACCTTGTCTTGTTATCCACAACGCAAGCTGCTCCACTCCCGCACTCCTCGCTTACTGGCAGCGCACAAGTACTCTGTCCTAATTTCTTGACTAATGCCATGGCGTTTTTCAACAAAGCTACGTTTGCTATTACTATTTACAAGTAGAAATTGGAATTGTATAGCAGTATATTAGTTTGGTATGGTCAGTAGTGGTTTTGTAAGCATTCCTTTTTTTTATCCTACCATGACACCCCCTCCCCCCAGGATTTCAAGTCACGCTTTGCCACTGAACATAGTTCAAGTCCATTGACCCGTGGTTGTGACATGACAGTAATTTTAAGAGACACAAGTGTTAGAAGTTCAGGTATAGGTAATCAGAATTGCTTATATTTGCATCAATATGCTCATAGCTTCCTGCAGACATGTATATGTGGTTTACATGGCTACACACATCATGCATCTATACCTTGAGTTAATGTTTCAGTATTCATAGTCAGATGTGGCGATGTGGGTGCTTTAGAAGCATATGTAGAAATACTTTGATAATTTTCATAATGACAGGTAAGTAACTAAAACACAGATTTAGGTTGCCACTCTAGGTTATTTTTAATAATGACAGATGGGGTAATTTAGAAGCAATTGAAAGATAGGGTGAGGGGGTTACTTTGGAAGTTTTTCCATAATGTAAGTGGGAAAGTTTATAGTAAACATAATAGAAGAAAATTCTGTTTTTGTAAGAATATCTAGGATTTTTTATCTCTATTTCTAGCACTTTTCGTGAGGATTAACATGGGAGTCCCTAATGTTAGATAAGATAGAAGTATATAAATGAACCACGTATATGTTAATAGATTTTTCATCGTAAGTAATTGCATAAGCCCTTCTTTCAAACATTAGATGCCATCCCATAACTTCATATGTTGTCCATACACCACGCATGCCTCACTGGCATGTGGACCGGGGCCCACATGTCAACCACACACTTAGTGGCATATCGTGCAATTTTTAGTTTCAGTGGCAAGCACTGACATGAAATCCCTAAGACTTCTCAACAATATCCATGGAAGGAGGTTTTTATTAGCAATATCTGTTTCATGTTGGGTATGGTTGGTTTAACCTTGATGTCAGATTTTCAGTTAAAACTCTTAATGTGATAGCATTTGATGCATCTTAATTCTTCATTACATGTTATTGCACCCTCTGTTTTGTAGGACACAAGTGCTTCTGCTGTAAGAGCAAATGCAATTGCTGGTTTCAAATTGAAGGGAGATGGCGGTGCTCACAACTCAGGGGAAACTGGGGTTTCTGGTCTTGATGAAGAACCAACACCTCAGTCCAAAGGGCCAATCAATGAAGTCGGACGCCTTTCTGATGACACAATTAGAGAAATGGTGGCATCATCAGGAAAGAAGCATCTATTGCCTACAGAGGCATGTTTTTGTTGTTTCTTGAGTTTATAGAAGGCAAATGCAAGCTTTTGGAAGCAGATCACTAAGCGTTTTCTTACTCAACTGTTTCAGGTTGAATCTATCCTCAAGGACTTGTGGAAAAATGAAGCCAGGTTCTGCATGTTACTTTGTGACTTCCAGCAGAATACTTTAAGTGTATCAGAAAAGAGAAGGGGCTATGAGATGTTTTTCTTGAATAGTCTCCTTGTCGCACCAAACAGATTCCGTCCGTCAACTAGCTCTAGTCTTGGAGTAAGTATCTCAGTTATCTGTCTGACTGAATTTTGTTCTGAACTGACAGCTTTAGGTGTTTTTTGTTGTAGATTATGGAGCATCCACAAAATGTTCTGCTAAGTAAAGTGCAAGAAGCCAATCTTGCACTACAGAATAACAGTTCTGGTTCTAATCATATGGATGTTCTCAGAAGATGGATGGATCTACAACGAAGTGTAAATGTGTTATATGATAGTAGCAAAGGCCTAGGTAAGGATGCATTCTCTTCTTAATGATTTGGACTGGTGCCTTTTCCTTTGGTACCCAGTAAGCACTAAAGAACAACTAAACTCAATGTGTCTTTTCTCTTTGTAACCTTTTGGTGTGTACTCCAATCAAGACCTGTGTCATAATATGTGGCTATGTGGTGTTGTGCATTCATTTTGCACACTACTGGAATTTGGAAAGCTGAATTGTTCTGACTAGTCAACTCAATAAACACCTGCTGAAACAGTGTTGTGTGTCCTGGCTCGAGGTTTAAAAGGTGGTAAGGCGAGGCGAGGCGAGCGACCCCCTTCCGGACGCCTAGGCGACGCCATACAAACAACTTAATATATAATACCACTAAAATTAACAAGCATATCGACCTTTTATTACCAATTTTTACTTCTTAGCATAAGAAAATAGAGTTCTAGACCATAATAAGCATGATAAAGTACAGACAGGGGGCATTGGACCACTACAATCTGCACCCATACGGCAAAGTAAAAGTAGACAATACAGAAGCAGACAACCTCCTGTGATGTGCTCTATTTTATATGCAAACAAACAACAAGCACTAGGCACTAGGCAGGCCACAGCAGTCAGCCGTGAGACAATAGTACAATACAACTATTAAAAACAGACAGAGTAGGGGGAGATGAAGAGAAAGTGAGAAATAGAGTCACCTCGGGTTGAGGGGGCCAGCGGGAAGGAAGTCAGAGCTGGGGGCCGGTGGAGCACTAGCGCTTGGTCCTTGCGCCTGGAGGAGAGCAGAGGGCAGACAGCTTGGGCTTCAATCGATGTGGCGGCCGGCGGGCTCCAATCAATCTGGGAGGCAGCAGGATTCGGTCGCTGCTTGCTGGAGGCGACGGACGGAGGTGTGGGGCGGCGCCGATGGGCTGCGCCGTGGGGGGAATCAAGGCGGAAGGCGGGATGATCCGTGCGGCTGCTGCTTTTCGCGCGCGCCGCTTATTTTTCCGCGACTAAAGCATCCGCCTGAAGTGCCTTGGCGGCTCCCAGACGCCTAACAGGCCAACGCGTCCGCCTTACTCGTGCCTACCTAGGCAAAGCCGACGCCCAGAGTTTCTGCTCGCCTGGACGACTAGGCGACGCCTTTTAAACAACGGGGCTTATATGATCTGCTATTTTTCTTGTTACTGTAGATTAGTATTGGATGAGTGTTCGTGATAGTATGGATGTATTGCTTCAGCCCTATGCTTCCCCTTGTCAATTGTGGGTGGTAGTAGATGGTTCTTGATGTTATTTGCCAAGGGATCACCTTGGCTTCTGGGTATTTGAGAACTGCTTTAAATAAGTTTCTGTTTATTTAAGGTGCAGTTATTCTTGCGGAGGGTTATGTTTGGTATAATATTTATCTCTACTCATCATCTTTTCTCTATCTATGTTTTAAGTTCTTGACTCGTTTTGTCTAACCCCACAATAATGTATGATGGCTAAATGTTTATGTTGATATAACAGTAAATAGTGAGAAGAATGCTCATGGTATACGCCAATTATTGGAAAAGAAAGAAGGAATTCTTCGACAAAAAATGATGGGGAAGAGGGTCAATTATGCATGCCGATCTGTTATATCTCCAGACCCGTACTTGGCTGTTAATGAAATTGGCATTCCTCCTGTTTTTGCAACACGGTTGTCGTATCCTGAGGTATGTGTGCTCCATGCATTGATCTGCAGCTGTAAATTATTCTGCATTATTCAAGTTGGATCTGCTTTGTTTATGTTTGTGCTCTGAGTTGCCTTGACCCTGTGATTCCCTTTTCTTACGACAAATCGTCTTGGCCCCTACAATTCCTTTTTTAAAAACCTGCCCTAAACCCTTATGTACTATCTCCATCCCTTAATATATGATGTTGGTTAGCTCAAAAATGAGCTAAGCAACATCATATAATAAAAAACGGAGGTAGTATTCTCTTAACTAATGAATTAATCTCAGATATTTATATATGCAAGATACACCTAACTACCAAGAAACGTAAGCAAGATCATGAGATGTCTCTGTAACACATCTGACACCGCGAAGGCTTTTGCTACCTAAGAGTGGTATATGTTCATTTTGTCTTTGCTTCTCATATTTTAACGCCATTAGCCTTGAATTTACCTTTGACTTGCTGCTAGTTTACTGCTAGTTTTCTGACAATGCTTTCATTTTGCTGGGACCATTCCTTCATATTCATCAACCAACCAACTAAAGGCCTAGATGCTTCTTTACTACAGTAGTCTATTGTTGTGTCCCTACGACAGGGACAGGGGTAACGTCGCAGAGCGACATGGGTTGAAGGGGACGAGAGAGTAGAGAACGGGGATGAGAGATTAGATTGGTTTTTCTGCTTACTTTATTTCCAAACCAGGGCTACATATATATAGCCTGAGTATTACAAGGGAGAGTCCAACTCAAATCCTAACTACCAAACTCATGCCTAACGATTCCAAACTAAACTCACGCCTAACAAACTTAAGTAAAGACTCCCAACCAGACACGATGCTGATCGTCATCTCCTAGCCACGACTCCTTCGGTACTGAATACCGACCATGACATCTATGAACTGTATCTATGTTTTAAATAGCGCGCTATGAAAAATAGCGTCAGCTATTTCTGGGCGCTATTGGACGCTATAGCGCCGCTCTGTAAAAAATAGCGCGCTATAGCGGCGCTATAGCGGCGCTATAGCGTGCTAATTGAAACGCCGCGACGCAATTGCACTTTTTTGCGCTATTTGCGCTATTCGCACTATAGCGCGCTATAGCGCCGCTATAGCGCCGCTATCCTGGAATAGCACCATAGCGCGCTATTCCGGCGCTATTGTCATTTGATTAGGCCAGCCCATCCGTTGATAAAAAAAAGAAAAAAGAAAACAATCTGGCCCAAACTCTACCTAATCTGGTGCTTTTATGCCTTCATGGATGTATGGCTATATGCTTTTATGGCTATTGAACTGTATCCTTCTGTGTGGTGCAGCATGGTGCCAAGCAACCCTGCAATGGTTCCCAGCAATACGCTGATGGATCATCTGGAACGTGGTAGAACATTAAAGGGCGGGATATGTATGAGTTGTTAGGAAGATTGGGGGTTGGGATAGGTAAGGGATGGAGGTTAATATGGGATCGGGAGATATCCTATCCCACTACTGCAATATGGATACCCCTTGAGGGGGTGGGTGGAGGTGGATGTACTCAAGATATGTTGGTTACTTTACGCAAGTTATGCACTAACTGTAATGATTGCTTCAACCAGGTGTACTTGTACAGATACAAACGTAAACGTTCTTTTCTTTGTAGTGATTTCTTATTTTGTTTAGGATCAAACTTAATCCTCAGACTTCCATTTTTCTTTAAGATGCTACAGCTAAGAAAACAAATGCAGAAACTGTTGTATATCAGAGGTGACATTAAATAATTAGGTTGAAAAAAATAATACCTCATCTTCTTTTCTTCTTTCAAATATTCTAGTAATAACAAAAATTTAGCCGCTCTTTCCAGGAACTTGTTATCTTTGAATTGTTAATTTGGAGGACTTTTCATATTTTGTAACACTGTTTATCTTTTTCTGCGCAGAAAGTAACACCTTGGAATGCCAAAAAACTCCAACAAGCTATAAGGAATGGTGCTGATATTCACCCAGGCGCAACACACTATAGGGACAACGATAACATGTATAAGTTACAGGCGGCCCCTGCCAAACGCCATGGCTATGCTAAGACGCTACCTTCGTCCAAAGGATCAATTTCTCAGCTCGGGAAGGGCCCTACCTGCGAATTTGAAAGCAAAGTTGTGTATCGACATCTTCAAGATGGTGACATTGTACTTGTCAATAGGCAGGTATATCTATATTCTTCAGCATTAATAATCTGAAAAAAATCCTCCATTTTATTGTGACACCGTTTCAGCAAATTGGTTTTGGTTTCTTATATGCAAGTCAAGCATCCAAATACCTGTATTACTCATTCTTAGTAGTGTTATTATATAAATGGATCGAGTGTTATGGGCAAAATCTACTAAAGAGTGGTGCATAGTTGTTTGCTGTTTTATGTGCATAGATAAAAGGACAAATCTAAGTTAGGGTTATTACTCAATTTATCCATGAACAGTGATGTAGCTATTCCAGGACATGGATCTCATATTTCCCTAATCTCATTTTTTTCTTGCCTGATTAAAAGCCTACTCTTCACAAGCCCAGCATGATGGCTCATTTTGTTCGTGTGTTGCCTGGAGAAAAGACGATACGAATGCACTATGCCAATTGCAGGTATTTTGATAATATATATTTTCCATGGTGGACTGTACTTTTGCCTACATGTGAGCAATCACCTGTTGTCTCTTTTTAGCACCTACAATGCTGATTTTGATGGAGATGAGATGAATGTGCACTTTCCACAAGACGAAATATCTCGTGCTGAGGCCATGAATATCGTTGATGCAAACAAGCAATACATTGGTCCTAGGAGTGGGGATGCTGTCAGAGGTCTCATACAGGTATAGTGTACATACACAATTGTGATATCTTGATTCTTTTGTGAATTCTCATACCGAAAACACATTTAACTTGCTCATCCAGCAGTTCAATGTCAAATGCATCTATCCTGGTTAGTGAACCAATACTTCCTGTTAGACCTTAGAATCATGTTCTCTTTGTTTTTATGTAACAGATAATTATTCTTATCTTTTCTATTAAACTTTTTTTGTTTTTTCATTTTATAGGACCACATTGTTGGTGCTGTACTACTGACAAAACAGGACACCCTTCTAGGTCGTGAAGAATATAGTCAGCTTGTCTATGGGTCCTGTGTTCCCTCAAATTGTGGCTCTCGTCAACCTGCTAAAAAGGTTTCTGCTATTAAGGACGATGGTGCAGTAGAACCTGTCCTTCCTGCTATTTTGAAGCCTAAGCCCTTATGGACAGGAAAACAGGTTAGATGTTTGTGATTTCTGACGAACAATTCTCTGCTGCTCATGTTGTGATCCAATCTTGGGAATTGCTTAAAAGGCATCTATATAACTTCTTTCTTTACAGGTTATAACAACTATCTTGAATCATTTAACAAAAGGTCGTACTCCGTTTACTGTGGAGCAGAAGGGAAAAATACCAAAAGAATATGCAATCCCTGGAGAACTCAAAGAAGAAGAAGAAGAAGAAGAAGATGATGATGATGATGATGATGATGATGATGATGATGCTGGTGAAAGAAAAGAGAAAGAAAAGAAAGAAAAAGAAAAGAAAGAGAAAGAAAAAGAAAGGGGAAAAGAAGAAAAAGAAAAGGAAGAAAAAGAAAAAGAAAAGGAAGAAAAAGAAAAAGAAAAGGAAGAAAAAGAAAAAGAAGAGAGAAAAGAAAGAGAAAAGGCTATTTCTGAACTTGTTTTATATATTCATGATAATGAGCTCATAAAGGGCATGATAGATAAGGCCCAGTTCGGAAAATACGGGATAGTACATACAGTTCACGAACTCTATGGTGCAGATACGTCTGGAATGTTGCTCTCGACATTCAGTCGCTTGTTTACGCTGTTCTTGCAGGTAAACTTAGAAATAGCACTACATGTTTTTTATTGTGGGTGATTCACCAGTAACATCTGTAGTAGTTCTAAGTGTGCTCTACTACTCTTCCCTAACCCAACTAAAACATTTATATGATGGACATACACTGTAAACTATATATCCTTTCTAGATATACTGTTTATTGAATGTCTTTGCACAACTAGGGCAATTACCAAATTTATGCGCCCAAGCTTACTGTGTTCTCTTAGTCTGTCCAAGCTTACTAGGGGTGCTGATGTCTTCATTTTTTTTTAAAAAAATAAAATCATGAGACTAGCCTGGTGCAGACATTGGAAACATATCCAAATTGTCTTGGTAATGTTGAATTTAATGTGCAGCGCAAAACATGTTTGTTTAGTACCACAGCATTGAACTTTAGATGGGCCATGGGGCTGACAACGGAAGGAAAAGAAAATAGGGTTGGATGAGTGGTTGAGTTCAGACTGCTTTTGACTGGATAGATTATCAGTTTAGTTGGTTGTGTTTAACTACACTTGTTCAACCGTAAGTGTAGTCATACGGGAAACAAATTTGTGACTAAGCAGTGATACATATCCCGTATCTGTGGACTGTGAACTGTGATACATATGAGAATTTTGCTTATCTGGCACAATAACTTTATTACTGATTTTGTGTTGCCCAGCATGTACTAGGCGTTTGAGTAAAACATATGAGAATTTTGCTTATCTGACACAATAACTTTATTACTGATTTTGTGTTGCCCAGCATGTACTAGGCGTTTGAGTAAAACGGTGTGCTGATTTTGTTTAGTCCTTTCATCCTTTTTTGGCATATCATGTGATACTAGCTCCTGCACTGGTATGTAGTTGTAGGCTATGTGGTACGAACCTTACCAAGAGTATTCAGTATCTCTAAGATGTAACCAGCATGTATTTTAATCACAATATCATGAGATGGGATTACAAATCCCTTCGGATGGTACTTTATTGGATCTATTGAAGTTTGTTTGGCACCAGATATGCATTGGATCTTTTAGGAAAATAATCTCCACATAATAAATTGTGACCAACATTGCCAAAATTTCTTGGTACCATTGTTGAGGATGATATTTTGATGCATATATGTTTTGAGTTTGAATGCATTTCTTTTGATACAACACTTATTAGATAAGATAACCAAATTGTTATATAATATTCTACTTGTATTGTCCTTTTTCTAAGCAGTTTTATGGTTGTATTTATCTGAGCACTGCTAATATCTTTTGGTTCCTTTCAAGTACAAAAGTTGTTATTGGTTTGTGATATTGTAATTGATCAAGTAAGAAAATGCAATTTCTTCTTACAGTTGCATGGTTCTACTTGTGGGGTTGATGACCTGCTACTATGCCAAAAGGCTGATGAACAGAGAAGTAAAATTATCAGTAGAAGTGAACGGAAAAGTAAAGCAGTCCACAGGAAATTTACACAAACTAAAAAGGATCTAGAAGGTTTGTGGAACTCTGTATCCGCAATGATTTGCATCCAATAAAATAGTTGCTTTATTATTTGACCTTTCTGTTTGCACTCTTGCTTCATGAGGATTGCTTATTTGCTAATTTTTAAGCAGATCTAAAATTGCAAATGGAGGTGGAGAAAGTTATAAGAAGGGATGGTGAAAATGCCACGGTTAACTTGGATAGAAAGATGAGTAATGCTCTAAACGAAATAACATCCAGAGTCAATAAAAATTTATTTCCTTATGGTCTACAGAAGCCTTTTCCTGGAAATTGTCTCTCTCTTATGACTGCAACTGGAGCTAAAGGTGGTGAGGTAACTTTTCTTGAGTCATACTACATTACTATTAATTCACCCTATGTTATTATTATTTTACCCAGAAAGCAGACCGGGGTTAATATGGATCTTGTTCATCTGTCTTCATAGGTCAACATGTATCAAATATCATCATTGCTAGGCCAGCAAGCGTTAGAAGGAAAGCGTGTTCCACGGATGGTTTCTGGGAAGACTTTACCGTGTTTTCCACCATGGGATTCTTCTTCAAGAGCTGGTGGTTTCATCAGTGATCGATTTTTAACTGGTCTGCGCCCTCAAGAGTATTACTTTCACTGTATGGCAGGCAGAGAGGGGTATTTCCTTTTAAATCTTTTCTGATCCATAATAAGTATACATTTGCATCTGTACTGGCATTCTACCGCGTTGATATTGGCATTTATCATTTAACTGTGCTTTAAAAAGACTGGTCATAAAAAAGTGGAGAATGAATAAAAAGCCGCGACATCTGTTCTTACTATTTTTCCTTTTCTTTATTTAAAAATTCCAATTAAAAAGAGCGCTCAAAGCCTGTTTCCTATCCATCATCTTTTCTGGCCTTTTGAGATGCTCCGTCCCGATTTTAAAACGAAACAGAGAGATGCTCCTAGCAGCCTAGATCCAACTTTGTTCACCACTCTCTCTGGCTGCTGGCACCATACAATGATACAACACTGTTTGGAAACACACGTTTTAAGTTGTGAACTAACATGGGTATCCATCGTTCATACATTTTCATTAGCTAAAACTGTATGGATATGGATTGGTTGTCCACATAATTTTTTATATAGTATATGGTTGTTCTGTTGTTTGAAGTAGGTTGGCCCTATCAAAAATACAAACCATATGTATCTGTTATGACCTCCACTTGCATGTTGTGTGGAGATTATATTTGATCTATTCTGAATTCTATGTCACAGAAGTAGAAGGAAAATTTACATTATTTTTTGTTTGAAAGGAATGCATCAGGAGAGGTGCCTGTTTTACTAAAAAGAAGACTTTTTGAATAAAAAATGATTGTGATATTATTGTAAAAAAAAATGAGTTTGATATCATTGGTAATCAGTATAGGATAATCCTACCATGAGAAAAAGGTATGTGAAATTCTGGATGCTTCTGCCACATGCTTTGGATTTATGATATTTAAACTTTGTGCATTTTATGCAGGTTGGTTGACACAGCAGTCAAAACATCCCGTAGTGGATATCTTCAGCGTTGTCTGATCAAATGTCTGGAATCGCTGAAAATCGCTTACGATCACACAGTACGGGATGTTGATGGATCAATTGTACAGTTCTTCTATGGAGAAGATGGAGTTGATGTGCTGAAAACTAGCTTTCTCAACAAGTTCAGAGAACTAGCTGATGTAAGGCATTCAATACTCAGCTATAAACTAAAGCCACACCTTGAATTTGAAATGTTTCCCTATGGTATTTTTGGGGGCTTTCTAACGGCATGTTATGTTTGATCCAATCTACAGAACAGAAAAGCTGTCCTCGAAAAGCTCACTGGTAATGATGAGAATTACATGTTACCAAAACCTAATGACTACATTACTGAACTGCCTCCGAAGTTGACTGATCAAGCAAAAGAGTTTCACAAAAAGCTCCATAAAAAGCTCTCGAAGAAAAAGAAAACCCGTGGTTACAAGAATGACGAGAAGGACAACATTACGGAGGAGGAACTACTGAAGTTAGTGAAAGTCAAATACCTATGTAGCCTTGTAGAGCCTGGTGAGGCTGTTGGTGTGGTTGCTGCTCAGTCAATAGGAGAACCTTCAACGCAGATGACGTAAGCTCTCTAAAACTAATATATGTCATGACATTCCCATATATTAATTTCTCCAGTCTAGGCTAAACCTTTCCTTGGTGCACTTCTATTGGGAGGAAGTAGTATTTATATGCTGGCAGTAGTTCTTTCCCTTGTTTTGGTAGTGTTGCACTGATTATCCATGTTGCATTTCAAGGTGATAAAACACTCAAATACTGCATTGCAGGCTCAACACTTTTCATCTTGCTGGAAGGGGTGAGGTGAATGTAACGCTTGGCATCCCTCGGTTAAAAGAAATACTGATGACTGCATCAGCTAAAATTAGTACGCCTATTATGGAGTGTCCTCTGCTTCGGACCGGGTGAGCATTGTTTGTGTTTACTTTCAGGATAATTAATTCTTAAAGTTTTTTTCTGCCCTCATTTTCATAAAACACTATCAAAAGCTCATGAAAATATCCTCGCAAATATGATATTACACCAAAATGTACTCAAAACTTCCAGCACAGCAGTTTTGCAAGAAATGGGCGTTTATTCGTTCTTTCTGTGATTGTCTAGGGATGATGCTAAACGGGTGGCTGCAAAACTTCGGAGGGTTCGTGTGGCTGATATAGTGGAGAAAATTGAAGTGTGCACAGTTCCTTTTTACAACTGTAATGGGCATGTTGCGACCCTGTACAAGTTACAAATGAAACTCTACCCACAAGAGGATTACCCTCCTCATTCGGATCTTACTGTAGATGAGTGCCAGGCAACCTTGAGAACAGTTTTTGTTGATGCGATGGAACAAGCAATTCAAAAGCATCTAGATCTGTTGCACAAAATCAATGAAATCCATGCTGTTAAGGTAAACGATGCAGAGGGCTCAATATCAGATGGCAATGACGAACCTGAAAGTAGACATGCTGACGGAGAAGACACTGGTATGAGTGATGGTGATGATGAAAATGATATTGATGATGACTTGGGAACTGATGCAGAAAAGTGGAAACGACAAGAGAGAGATGAGATTGAGTATGATGATGATACTGAAAATGAAGAGGAGATGGATAGTGAATTTGAGGAAGAGACCAAAGTTAAACATCGGAGCGACAAGGATCCAGCCGAGTCGGGCGATGAATTGCGAGAGTCTGACAAAGGAGACAAAATCTCACAGTCTGAGATTACTTCAGTGGATGACATGTCAAATTCTGCTAAAAAGGGAAAAAAATCAAAAGATAAGCATAAAGAGAAAACTCAAACTGATGGGAAATCAGATGAGCGCAAACAGGAGCAGATTACTCAGAAGCGTAGGAAAAAGTTGAAACGGACTGTCCATGTTGAATCCAAAGATTTGGATTTTGAGATTCACTATGCCTTTAATGATGAACCTCATATTTTACTAGCTCAGGTAACTTCTTCCTTATCATTTGTACTTATGCTTCAGTTTTCTTGTTCATTTGAACGATTTTTAATGGATGTATTAATTTACTTGTTCAGATTGCCCAGAAGACAGCTAAGGCTATTTTTGTGAGGGCCTGCAGTAATATTGACAAATGTAAAGTCGTAGAGAAAAAAGAAGATAAAAAAGGTATGGTTCTACAAACGAAGGGGGTGAACTTCAAAGTGTTCTGGAACCTTGAGGACTACATCAGCATCAATGAGATAAGGTCAAACGACATCCATGCGATGCTGAAGACATATGGGGTGGAGGCCGCACGGGCCACCATTGTCAAGGAAGTGAGCGGCGTGTTCAGCGTCTATGGCATCAATGTTGACACACGGCACCTGAGCATGATTGCCGACTTCATGACCTTCGATGGTGGGTATCGACCCATGAACAGGCTGGGGATGGGGCAGTCCAGCATATCACCATTTGGCAAGATGACATTTGAGACTGCAACCAAGTTCATTGTGGAAGCAGCCACACATGGGGAGGCTGACTCGCTTGAGTGCCCGTCGGCCAGCATCTGCCTGGGGAAGCCCGCGAAGGTGGGGACAGGTACCTTTGGGTTGCTGCAGAACCTTGGCTTGGAGGAGCCCATGGTGATCTAAGCCTAGTTGGCTCCACAAATTTTGGTCCAAGCTACTTGTAGGAAAGAACAGGCGGGGTTGTTTATAGTATGCTGGCATGCAGCTTTCATGTGAGCACCATGAGGCTGATGATACCGTGTACAATATAGAAAAGCAGCTATATTTTGATCCCACGGTGTAAAAGAACCCCACACTGTTATAATTATGGGCGCATAAGGCACCCGGGCATTTAAACAACAATTTTAATGTGTAATGTATTTTGTGAGACAATCAGCTGGTGTGAGCTTTCTCAGTTTGCTCAAATGTTTGCCTGAAACAGCACCCGGAGATTACCCGTGTTGGTCGAGTGCATTCCTCTTATACTGTGAAACCAATCAATTTATGCTGCCAACCTGCCGTGTCATGCTCGTGTCGTTATATTATTTTGAAATCTTGCTATATAATTTCGTTTCACTATAATATCACCTTCAAGCAGCTGCCACCTGCCCACCTGTTGAATATGTCAAACTATTTAATACCAGTAATCAGTTGTCAATTCATCAGTATTCAGCAAACAGTGGGAGGTTTAGTGTACTATGTGTCTATGTTTATGAAGAAGTTCGATGTAACTAAGACACATGCCTTGACGCCTCTTTCTATTGCCCCATCAGAGATCTCCATCTGTAAATCACTACTTGTCAATCGATTCTTGCTAAATTTTAAGAAAACAAAGCTTGCAGTGTCTTATAGCTTGCAGGCGAAACACTTTTTTTTTTGCCAGAAGCAAACCAAGGACCAAAGAAAATCAGCTCCGCATGGAACTAAGGCCTTGTTTATTAGATCTCAAATTCTACCCTCAAAATTCACTACACAAAAAAAAGATTCCTGTCACATTAAAATGTCGACACATGCATTAAAAAACTAATTGCACAATTTTGTTGTACTCTACAAGAGGAACATTTTGAGTCTAATTAATTAATTTTTGGATAATTTTTCACACATATACAAACGAAATGCTACAGTGACGCACGCACCACAAAAGCCAAATTTTGGCTCCCAAATTTAGAAACGGCTAACTTTCTTTCAGAGGTATTGCAGTTTATACGCTGCATAGGTTCCAACCCGAAAAAGTGAATAGAAGGAAGCGCCTGAACAAGACCGAGCAAGTAGGCGAGCCTCATCAGCGGAAGCATGACAATCGACAAGCGCAGGTTAGGAGGATCAGGGCCGCCAGCCCATCGGCACAGTCTTTGTCCATGCTGGCCAGGCACAATAGGGCGGCCGCCGCCGTCATCTTCCTCAAAGGCCGGCAGAAAAAGTCTATTTTACGTACCTCACGTTTAGCCGTCGTTCGCTTTTCGTCCTCTAAGTGCAAAATCAGAAATCTTTGGTCCTCCAAGTTCCAAAACCGTGCGTTCTACATCCCTCTATGGTTTCGACGGCGGTTTCGCTGATGTGGCGGCGGTTTCGCTGACGTAGCGCGCTGACATGGCGTGCTTAAAATGGCTGAAACTTTAAAAAATCATATAAAATCATAAAAAATGGTAAAAATATAAGTCCAATTTTTTAGCTTTCTCATAAGCATCTTTACACAGTGGAGTCAATTATTTACATGTTTGATATTATTTTGTTGTCGAAATAAAATAGACAAGAAAAGATGCCATAGAACTTGTAAAATACATAGTAAATATTTGAAATATTATAAAATAGTAAATCCAACTCCTGTGTGCCTCTGGTGACTGTATCCATCTAGTAGAGTAGTTTGTTTATATATTAAATGTTTTTTATACGGTAGAGTAAGATTATGTTTGTGCTAGTGTTTTCCTAAACGGTTTTAAACGGCCGTTTAGACGGGTTTAAACGCTAGACGGTAGGCGGCCGTTTAGACCGTTTAGGCCGTTTAAACCCGTTTAAATCCGTTTAATCCGTTTAAAGCCCGTTTCAATAGCCGTTTAAACCCCGTTAAACCCTAAACGATGGTCGACCGACTAGCCTCCGTTTACCGTTTACGTTTTCATTGCTTCCGGGTGCATATGCTAAACATAATCCTATTATAATTGGGTGCTTATGCAAAGGAGTTGCATACTCTAATATGTAAAGAAAATAACTCTGATAGATGGACGCACTCACCAGAGGCACACATGAGTTGGATTTACTATTTTATAATATTTTAAATATTTTCTATGCATTTTACAAGTTCTATGGCATTTTTTCTTGCCTATTTTATTTTGAGAATAAAATAATATCAAACATGTAAATAATTGACTCCACTGTGTACAGATGCTCATGATGAAGCTAAAAAATTAGACTTATATTTTTATCATTTTTTTACGATTTTATATGATTTTTAAAAGTTTCAGCCATTTTAAGCACTTCATGTCACCGCGCCACGTCAGCGAAATCGCCATCGAAACCACCGAGGGATGTAAAACGCACGGTTTTGGAACTTGGAGGATCAAAGATTTCTAATTTTGCACTTAGAGGACGAAAAACGAACGACGACTAAACGTGAGGGACGTAAAATAGACTTTTTTCAAGGCCCGGCTCAAATTGATTCCGCCTTTTGGGTCGGTGCAAGGCTGGTTTCACTACTGCACTACTATCTTGGACGTGTGTGTCGCGGACCTTGGTGGGGTAAAGGGAATGCCGGCGTCGCGCACGGCGGTAGGGAGTCGGCGGCGCCGCCCCGAGCAGTCGGAAGGAGGAGGAAGATAGGTTTAGGGTTGTTGTTTGTTCATCGATGTTCTGCCCTCTGGATCGAGTGGCCCTTATGCACAGTCACAGGCCGACTGGCTGGCCCAATTCGTTAGCCCACTGAGCTGTAAAGCGGTACACGGCCATAAGGCCCTCTTGGCTCGCAGGCCCATAACTAAAGGTTGTGACAGTGTGCCATTCCGCGGATATATTTATTTGCCGAGCCGTCCCGTAACCGTTCGTTCATGCCTGCCTGCCACGATGCGTTCACACAGGTACGTGACGCAACTTGTTCCCGGGCGGCATCGGCGCAGGCGCATGCGCCGGCGGTGCGGTGCTCTTTGCCCCCGTAGTGAAGCAGTGATTGTGATTCCCTTTCCGCCTTCCGGCTCTATCTCGTACGGCTCCCCGGTGCCGACAGCGACAACACACACGGCGGCAGGCGCCGGCCCGGGTCCGGGACGCGCTGCGGCCGCGAATCCCACAGCTCACTCTCTATCTCCCAGTCATATACCTCCTGAGTGATCGCGGCGCCTTCTCCCTCCGCTCCGGGTACGTACGTACGCGGCAGGCGGGCCGGGGCGGGGGCCCCGTCGGGAATATTTGCACGTTGCCGGCCGGGCTTGTCCCGGCCCGCCTGGCGTGCGTGAAGTCCGGCGAGCGCGGGCCGTACCGATCCCGTCGGCGTCGGGCATCGATGCTCTGATGGCTGCTGCAAGTTGATCTTTGGCGGCAGCAGGCTCGTAAAGGGAACAGGGAAATATTCCAAATTTCAGTCGATCACCTGAACCTGAAGGCAGGATGCATGGTGTGTGTGTGTGTGTCCAAGCGTGCATGTATCAGGAGTACACATTGTTTGACTTGTCGTTGCCTGCCTTCGATCTCATCGATCCTGTGGTTTGGATCACGCCAAGGGGCAGTGTTATTTTAGACTGGGGATCGATGAAATGAACAACAAGCACGGTTCTTTTCCTTTTCGGAAAAAAAGGAAAAGAAAAGGAAAAATCCTCTTCGTTTTCGAGGAAACAGTAGCTAGGTTTGATTGATCAAGTTGAAACTCGTACAGTACCTACAAATCTCTCTTGGAAAACAAGACGACGGACACAGGGATATATGAGTGATGCGATGTGCCTGCCTTTTCTTTCTCGCATTATATTGCCTGCCTGATTATTACATCCCACGCACTGTTTTGTCAGGCCAGCCAGAAACGTACTGTTCGTGTTTCTCATAATATGACCCCAACAAAACGAAAACTGTAGCGCCACACATCAATCCAAAAGCCCCCTGGACCTACGTACGCCTGAATTCCAGACTCTGAAACAGCAAAGGCCTACTATTTCCCAAGAAAAAAACGCATTTTTCTTCCTCCCTACCTTTGCATACCATGTACGAGTACGTGCTGCATATCGATCTCTGCGGCGCCGGCCGGCCTGCAGATCGATCGACGCGTCCCATCCGCAACGACGACTCGTCAGCAGCAGCTTAGCCTTCATTCCGTGCATCGATCATCCGTATCCTCGTACGAGAGCGAGCTGAGCGAGCGCTCACTGGCTCACTGCATGCATGCATGATGGCGATCTGGTTCTCGTTCGGGTCAGAGCTGGCTCGATCCTCCTGCTGCTCCTCGGTGTACGTACTGTGATCGAATTGAATGTGCACGCCAATGCTCTCTCTCCACCATCGTGTTCATGCCGACCCGGCAACAATGGTCATATGTTTAGTTCCCGGTCACATCATCAAACTTCTAAAAATTCTCTCTACAAACTTCACTATTCACCTATCACATCAAATCTCTCTCCTCATACATGGAGTACTAAACGTGGGTAAATAAAAAAACTACTTATATGGTTTTGATGTACACGACGAGACGAATCTTTTAAGCCTACTTAGATCATGATAGAACAATGTTTACCACAAACAAACGAAAAGTGCTACAGTATCCGATGTGACTTTTTTATTTTTTTTCGCGAACGTGCCTTAGCACGTGTTTCATTAAGAAGAAAGCAGTTTACAGACATTGCTGGATACAGCTAAACAGAAGTTGGCCGAAACAAGCCCACAAAGGACTAACAGAAGAGAAAAAAATGAAAAGAACCGAAAGAAACCAACAACTGAATAACAAAAGAAAAGCACGCTCAATTTTTCACTTCACTTTTTACTTTTTTTCAAGAACTAGACACCCATCCGCCACCAACACGCTCATGTACGTTCAGCCAGCATGATCATGTTCATCCACAGTACGTACGTGACCGAGCGGTTCAGCTTTATTTTTGCTGGTTGAGCTGATGAGAAGTTATACCACCAGCAGGCCGGCGCGCGGCCAGTCGCAACAGTCTCGACGGCCGGGTGCCGGCCGGCCACGGAGGATATGATGATTGCGCCCCGGCCGGCACTCCCTGGCGCCGGGATCGGAGTAACTGCGCTGCCCCGCGGCGCCGGGGCAGACGCCCCTGTGCGCCAACAGTGAAACCCTCCTGGGGCTAGCTCTCGGCCAATGCGCCCTGTTGCCTACGCCGCGGGCGCGCATCGGTGCCGGTGCGCCCGGCCCCGGCCAATATTCTTGTTATTCTCCCGACCCGTCCGGCCCCTGGCAGCCATCCAGTCTCCGTACACAGTTTTATCACACGGTTATTAAATTAAGTAATTGTGTTAAAAGAGTTTAATAATAATGAAACTCCTCTTATATTTTGTTGTAATAAAACTCTGATTTTTCTCCTATATCCCTCTACCGTACCGGGCGATGATGCGAGGAAGGAAGGCTCGGCTCAGCTCGGATCGGATCGGAATCGGACAGGGAGGAACCGGACAGCCGTTAGAAGCTAGCCGCGGTGACTCGGTGAGGATCGGAGGCCATCCGTGCTGCATGGGTTGCAGGTCGCTAGCTGTACGTCTAACATGCATGCTGCTGCCGCAGGCCGGCGCATGCTTCATTCGATCCATGCATCCATCCGATCCACTCGTGGCGTGGCGCGCGTGTGCGCGGATAGATGATGATTTGCATGATTCATCTCGTCGCGTCGCGCCGCCGTACTACGTACCTGATCGACCAGCTGCTTAATTCTTGGATCAACCCCGATCGCGGCAGCTGTTTCGTCACTGTTAGAAACAGCTAGCCATCTGTCGCGTGGTAACTCCGATCCTTATTTGGCCCGGTTGCTGTGCGTGGGTAAGAATGATAAACATATAGCACGGAATAATTGCCGACTGCGTGTGGTGTGTAGTGTGTATATTGTGAGCTAGCCAATGAGCAGAAGGGTCCGGCCTGACTCGGATCATTAGCTATTAGCTCTGGTGACTGTACGTGACAAGGACGTAGGAGCAGGGCAATGCAATGCAAGCAACGACGACCCTTGTGTGATTGAACCAACGTGTGTAGAGTAACCAAGGAGGATGATGGCCTAACCCATTGATGAAAAGTAGAATCAGTCTTGGATGACACGCACATAACATGTAGTCGTATATATCTATGATAGCACACCTGGTCACCGTGGCGTCGTTAGCAGGTAGAGTATGTAGAAGATGCCGGACGGAGACGTTGAAGTTGAGGTGATGTACGTAGCTCGGGACCAGGGCCGGCCAGTTGCCAAGCAAGTGCCAACGGGTCGATCTGTACATTGACACAAATTGAAGATTGATTGAGAGAGAAAATAGATATATTTCAATCATATCCAAACATATGATCGATAAAGGAAAACCCTAATAGCTAGCATAGCCGGTAAAGATCCATGACGTGTGAACCCTACAATAAGATCGCGCGCAGGTTCAAAGAGATAGAAATGGAATCATCGCCTTGGAGTGGAGCGGGGAAAGTTGTTGTGTGAGTGGTGGATCAGGGATCTTGCCTATTGGATACATCTACAAAGTATGAACATTGATGTATTGAGCAACGCGCCATAAAAAACAATGGAACATGTGGGCAATTCATTTAACACTTATGCATCAGAAACTGAAACAGACTGTATGCGAGCTGAGTAAAAAGCCTCAAATGACGATTACAGTGAAAAACAATGGAGTATTTGAATTGCAAATCTTTGGATAATAAAGCAATTATTCCGTCGTGGAAATATATTATTGGTGCTTGCTTGCATGGATCGGAGGTCCATGATCAGTCTGTCACTGTGCCCTACGTACTCATTCTTCAGCTCATCACTCCCACTGCTGCAGTGCTGCTGTTGGTCGATCGTCTGATGATGAGTGATCACAATAATTTCAATCAGCTGAACCTAAAAAAAATTCCGTTTTATTGTAGCATGCATGTGCATACAAAGAGGGTCATGCAGCTGACTGATTAGGGAAGCCAGATGAAACCGAGACAGCATGGGTGCTAGCTCGGGCTATCTCTACTGCAGCACACGCTGTACGAGCCGACAACAGTGGCCTCGATCATAAGATTCTTTTTGTATGGGAGGACCACGCTCCCGTCCTTTTCCAAGACCCAACTTGAGAGCATCACATCGCTGTACCCGCGCCTCGCTATCTCTCCGTCCGCGCCCATCGATGCCCTGATGCATATGCAGCATGTTTTGCTGCTGCTGGCCGGACTGCTAGCTCCGAACCAACTGCAATTGCAGCTACGTATTTACGTCTGCAGCAGGACCGTTACTGTACACCATCGACGTGTACAGTGTCGAAAAGAGCTGGTTGAGGTAATCAGCGGCGATTCATATAATTTAGGTGGATGCATGTAGCATCTTGTATTAATTATCTTGATGTGTGAAAATACGAATCGTTATTGCATTGGATCACAAACAATCTTAGAGACAGAGAAAAAAACTAATCAATCACGCCCTGCCATAAGAGCATCTCCAAAGCCTATCTAAAATATACTCTCTAAATCATCGTTGGAGAGTCATTTGATAAAAAAAATATTTTTTATATCTTTATAGGAAATGTATTAGGTGAAAACCAACCCCTCTGTGCAAACTTTGGAAACCACAATCTGATCCACACGATGTTGATCGAATGGGCCTTCCACCTTCCATGCATGCTGATTTTGTCAATCCCTGCTCCCATCTTTATACTTTCCAACATCTTTTCTAGCATCTTTTCTATATCTTGTGCGCAGTCCAGAGAGTCATCTCGCTCTCTATCTTTGACTAGCGAGAAATCCGGAATTGGATATCCAATTGAAGAGGCTGTTGGATCATGTTTTTTCACCCAAAATCTTAAGTTAGAAAAGATATAAAGATCGAGTATCTTGAAGATTCTCTAACATCCAGATCCTTATTCATATTATACTCTAACATCTCTGCGGAAAATCAGTGAATATGCTTAAGCAGAAGATAGTCATTTTGTTCTCTTGAACTGTGCACTACGAGCATCGTCTTTTTTTACATTTATGCACAAAATCAGCCTAATCCAGATATATGACTCAACTGGTGGCGACGACGCAGTGCCTAGATCAGAGGGCGCGAGGGATGGTGTTGATTCAGAACATAAGAGCTCGTGTAGCGAAGAAGAGCAGCGTGGGGTGAAGCCACCACTCTAGGGATTATGGCATGACCATACATGTTGGTTTTTAGGGGCACCACATGCATGTCGTGGTCGAGACTGAGAGCTAACGATGATCTAGCAATGCAATATTGGGTTGTTCTCCTCAAAAAAAAAAGCAATATTGGGTTGTAGTAGAGGATGCCACTGTGTGTCTATGGGAGTCATGCATCATCTTTGGCGGCAAAAACTAGCACGGAAAGAATCTATGTTGGCAGTCAGAGGACATTTACGCTGACTGTCTACTCGATAGGAATTCTCTACCAGAATAAATGCCCATTTGTGCTGGCGGGTTTACATATATACCCGCCAGAACATATATGTTCCAGTGCTCCATGGGCCTTGCCATACATACATATATATACAAAAGACCATACTTATATATATACATATAGATTGATGCACATACGGAGTATCTATCAATACTATAAGGACCCAGTTCTTTTAAAAACACTTCTCGCCTAAATAATTTATATCCACCCCTTACAGAGGACCCACAAGTCAGGTCCGTGGAAAAGACGTGAAAATTTTTCACAAACAAGAAAAAAATGATGTTTTAGAGAGTTTCTGATGTTTTGATATTACTTTTCTCACCATGTAATTTCTTTATCCACCCGACGTACCCACCAACCAAATGGTCTAAAATAACCATCATAATAAAGGTAGCATACGCGTGTCGTGCGGGCATATTTCCTAGTAAATACAAGATCACAGTATAAGATATCAAACAACACTTAGAGAGGGACACAAATATAAATAATGAAAGCGCATACGATTAAAATATTTAATAAATTCAATACATATTACCATCCAATTGTTCATAGAGCATTCCAAGATCCAAATGTTCAATTGCATACATTATTACACCGCTAGAGATACATGACATAGTTAAGATCTCCAATCTTACACCCTAGTTCTTCATCAATATAAATCGAAGCACAGATGAGTGCACTTTTTTCTTTCCTTCACGTTCACGATCAAGTGCTTTGCTATAGATGGTGAATAATGTTTGTGAGGAAGGACCAAGGTAAGATTGAACATCAATAGAAGTCTGCCTTCTTATCAATTCTGAAAAAATCTAAAATACAAAAGAATTCCAATAAATCTTTGTAGAGCATATTAAGACAATTTCTAAAAAACAATTACCATAACAAAGACTTGAACATTTTTAGATCCACTAATTTATAAATTCCAATTAACACTAGAAGGATAAGGGACAAACCGTGCAAACTTTAGAAATCTAGAACATACAAACTAACTGTCAGTCATCACACTTAACATCAATATGCAATAGTAGAAAGACTTTTAAAAAATAAAAATGAAAAAAAGATGCCCTTACCCGACCTCGGTGATGGAGTGGAGGCGGTGGTGGAAGGTGGCATCAGATCGGAGAGACAAGCGCCAGACCGACCGTTGGAGGAGGGATGGATCGAATTCAGTGAGCTGGGGTCAGAGTCACGGAGGGGAGGGGGACGTCGGAACACCCCAAAGTCCATGACCCACACCTTTGTTGCTCATTTTCTTAACGAGTTGAGCTGTTTAATTAACTAGCCAAAACGAGCCGAGCCAAAACGAGTAGAGCTGGCTCGACGTCCACACCTAGTCTGCGTTGTGCATTAGAGGTGCAGGCTGAGGCATTTCCTTAGTGAGGTCTTTTAGTAGTCTAGTGGCAATGTTTCGGTTGGTTGCCAGGATTTATAAATTTTGCCCCCTCCCCTCCAATATATATGGAGGCATCCCTGTTGGCGAACCACAAATGCAGGGGGACTCCTCCCCCCTCCCCCTCTCTCCCTAACAACTATACACACATGCCATAGTGGAGAGGGGGGAGGGGTCATTTTTCAAGCTTGTGACGTGGGTTTGAAACCATTCATGTATAATTTTACATTTAGCTTGTAGTATAGAAGTTTGAATATTTATAGACTCAGTAATAATTTAACATATTCCAATGTTTTTGTGAAATTTAAATTCTTATGAGGTAATTTTCACAAAATTAGTCTTATATGCCACAAAGTCTTTTATAAGTGTAGTATAATTCATAAAGTTGTTGTGTTGCAGGTTTCATATATTTTCAAAATGATCTACTATTTTCTAGAGATTAAATAATTTTTTACTCTTTATTGATGGAAATTTATATTTGAATTACGTGTGTCTAGAAAATATTTACAAAATTATATAAATTTATATATTGAGTTCTAATGCTCCATTATAAATTATATACATATATAAACTATTTGAAACTTGTAATTATATTCATTACATAATTCAAGTTTCTATTTACATCCCCATGAAAATATTAATAATAAAAGATAAACGTGATAAAATTAAATCTAAAATAGGAATGCAGTACTTTTGTGGGTCAATAAACATGGCAAAAATAAGTTTCAATATTTAACAATAATTAGAGTATACATGTTTCACAAATTGATACACCTATCATATATGTTCATATAACTTAAGCCAAACTTTGAAGTTCATATATCATTGACCTCTGTTGGCGATATTCACTCCAAACTATTTTTCACATGTAATGTACTAAGTATTAGTCTTATGGGGTGTGTTTAGTTCCACGTCACATCACCAAACTTTTCAAAATTCTCTCTCCAAACTTCACTATTCACCTATCACATCAAATCTCTCTCCTCGTGCATAGAACACTAAAGTGGGTAAATAAAAAAACTAATTATATGGTTTTGATGTACGAGACGAGACGAATCTTTTGAGCCTAGTTAGCTCATGGTAGGACAATGTTTACCACAAACAAACGAAAAGTGCTACAGTGCGCTACAGTGTCGGATGTGACATTTTCACCAAATTTTTCCTTCCACTTTTTGGAACTAAACACACCCATGGTAGGATTCTAAATGTTTTTTGGACTTATTTTATATTTTTTAGTGGTTAAATTATTTTTTGGCAATTTTACATAAATGATTTGTGCTCGTGATTGGCTAGCGCCGGCATAAATGTGTATGGTACTTAACTATGGAAGAAAATTAACATTTATGGCGGATGGGCCATACAGCCGTGGACTACTCCGCAGACGAGAGAGGATGGGAGAAACACCAAATCTCTCGATCTTTAGGGCAGGTACATTGCTACACGTAAGCGGTCTCATAGGTCGTCTCATGCAGCGCCACGTAGGATTTTTGCTGATGTGGAGGAGAGAGAGCGAGGTGAGAGAATGAGGTCGTTGCTTTGCGAAACAACCGTCTCATGAGCTAAAATTTAGGACTATGAGACTACTCCCTCACTATTGTACGAGTTTTGTTGCCATGCAACCAATAATATTCCTTTATTTCCTCATAAATTAAGGGACTTTGTATTACTATGAGACAACTAAAACAACAACCTATTGTATAGGTCGTCTGATAAGTCGTCTCAAGATTACGTGTCACTGTATGAGACCGCATATTAGACAGCACCAATGTACTTGCCCTTATAGTATACTAGCAAGAAGGTCTGTTCAATAGAAATCATTCTCCAAAGATCAAATTAGATTAGGAAGGTCATAGCGCGGGCGGGTAGGGGCGTGGGTACGCAAGGTGGGTAAATTATTTGTCCGGTGAAAAAAAGTAGCCTTCAAACGGTGGATACCCTTTAGAAAGTGCTATTTTCGTTTGACGTCCCAAATTCATCAACACACTTTTCTCTATGGATCTGACGCGTGGGTCCTTTGTAAGGGGTGGGCAGGAAAATTTTAGGTGAAAATTGTTTCAATTCTACTAGTTCCTTATATAGTAATAATATATAATACATGATGGCTTGGCTTGGATCGAACAATCTATATATAGAAATGAAAATCAATCTTATCTGGCCATAATCGGATCCTTATCTATATACATACTCTAGCATGACAAGAAGGTAATAGCTAAGGGAAAAGATATGAGGTTATTTTACTTTTTGATATGGTTCTCTCGCCATGATGATCAGTAGTTGCAACTACTAGCAATAAGAACAAGCTAGGGGCTTCTAAGCATGGCATGTATCCTGTATGTGAATGCTGTTGTTGCAGCACGTACAACACGTACTGCCATGCGATCGGCAATCTAGCTTGATGGATATATGTGCACAGATCTATGTTGGTTGTTCAGAAATTGTTGCGCCCAACATTCCCAAAATTCAGTAGTGTGGGGCTTTTGGGGTACTGTGGCTTATTCATATTGAAAAGGGACTAGTCATGGACTATATTGCATTGCACAGTAGACGTCCATGTTCCTACGTGTGCGCCTAATTAACCAGTAAGCATGTATATACTGTGTGGATTGCAAGGTCTGCTACAACTCATGGTGTGGTTGTGCGTTACTTCCTGCATGTTTTTATGACGATACTGACACGATATGGAAGAAATTGCATGCTCTGGCCATCATGCTACATACTGTCAAACACACTATAGCAAAACAAAAGTTTAAATCTTGAACGCCCTAGAATATTATGGAAAGGGCATTTCACATTTTCTATATGTGATAATGAATTAAATATGAATAATCGACACAAAGGGGGACTAACGACCATCCACCAACAACATCGTTGAGTACGAGCACGAAAGCTATCAAGACCTTCGCCTATGGTCATGCACCTAAATACGTACTAGGAGCTACTCCCTCCATTCCAATTTATTAGTCGTTTTGGCATTTCAAGATTCATAGTTAGTAGTATATATCTAGACATAAGTATATGTGTAGATACATACTATTATCTATGAATCTAGATTTACCAAAACGACTTATAATTACGGAGGGAGTACGTACTATTTGGTACGGGCGCCAAAGGGCCTTTCTTGCAGCGAATGTGATGCTGGTGAGGACTGCAGCTAGCTGCAGGCTGTCCCTGCATTGGTGCAAGGGCTCTTCTCTGAATTATATCCATCGCCATCGACATGTACATCTGCCGTTGCCGAGCAGCGCGGAGAACAGTATCGCCATTGAATTCGGGCCACAAGAAAAGCTGAAAAGGAGGAAGAAAGAGGGGCCATGATGAGTAGTATTCGTAGTACTTGATTGAGAGATGGTTGCAAAAGACTACGCATTGAATTACAAGATCAACGGCGATATATATACGTAGTAACAAGTCTTTGGATTGGATCCAGCTCCGGCATCGCCGCTATGTGTATATTTGCTTTTCTGTACACCTATGGGCGGCAATCAAATTGACGGCAGACAGATGTGGCTACCTTGTGCGCAGCACCAAGGGTCCAAGGCTAAAACGGAAAGGAGAAAAGCAAAAGCAAGCCATCCATGGAAAAGAAGTATGTTAACCGCTTTTTATCGACATACAAATCCTGGAGAGATCGATCAGTAGAATGCAATTGCGTTCGCATAGGTAGCTGCTAGTAGTTTCATCTAGCTAGCATGGGGGGCGGATCTACTTGCAGCCGAGCAAAATAGACCCAGGAACCAAATCGTCGACAGGAAAGGTACAAACATTGATTGTCCAGGAAAGTTACACTGCAGAATTTATGTCATGGGTCACTGTCTACAGAAAAAATATACACATAGGTGTGTAGCTACACCCATTTTAGGTATATGCATTATTTACACAAAAAAAATCACATTTTCATGTCAATATTATTAAAGCTGATGTATTCCATAAAGTATGTCCATGGTAAAAATTAAAATGAGTTAATTATTCTTGCCATAAAAGATAAGCTGTCTAGTGTACAGGTGAGAAAAACTACAAGATAACCGTATATGTGCCTATAGTTAGTAGCAAATAGAATTCCAATATTATAAGAATGGTTGAAAAGGAATATTTATCCTCTTATAGGCAAATAAACTAAATGGACCACTCCAATATTCTGATCGACAAGTATAATTTTATTCAATTATTTGAAAAAATAATTTCAAAAACTTAAGGCAAGGAGGATAGATGAATTAAGACGTGTTGTTGGTCAGGTCAAGGATGATAGCAATGAAAAAGTTCAAGTAGGTGGACTAGGAAAGCGAGCATGAAAGACTTAAAAACATTGAGGCTTTGGTAGACACCAGACATGTGTTGACAGTGGTGAATCACACCATGAGGGCATGCGAGAAAGTTTTCGGTTTTCATATAAAACGGGTGTTTTTTTTTGCGACTATATATAAAATGGGTGGTGAGGGTTTACAGGTTTGTGCATCAATACTAGAGAGACAAGTAGGATGATGTATGGCACCATCATGAAGTTTGAATCAACACAAAGCAAAGTCGTAAAGGCATCATGTCCATCTGATGCTTCAAGAAAAAGTTGGACAGATAATTTTATCCTTAGTACACTCATTTGGAGTGTGTGTGCTTTATGCAACATAAACATGGGAATTATCCAAGTACCTTTATTTATAGAGGAAATTTCTAGTTGAAGAACAAGCCTTTATTTATGCCGTGGGTGGGTTTTCTCTTATTTTTGTGGTTTAGAGGCTAGGTTTAGACCGAAAGAGGGAGAGATGTCTTATAATCATGTGAATTGGCTTGTAGTCCAATGGTAGGATGATCCAGTGGGACGCTACCCACCAGGGTTCAAATCATGATGCTCGCACCTTTTCCTGGGATTTTCCCGGGGATTTATCGGCGCTATGCGTTAAGTGGTAAGTGGTGTTCCCGTCGACAACGAGGTGCCAATGGTGACTTCGAGAATCTCCAGATCTGCCAGGTGCACATTCCATCGGAGGTACTCATAGGGGTAGGGTTTGCGTACGTGTTTTGTTCTTAGTCAAATATTGATCTTTGGCAAAGATTCACCATTTGTATCTGTGATTATTAGCTAAAATTTTGTTGGATTTAGACCAGAATTTCTCAAATTTCTACCATGAAATTTTCATATCAAGTTCATGCCTTTTCTAGGTACTATTTAAATCAGTTGAACTATTTGAGCATATCCCTAGGAGATGTTGGATTAATTGGGCCTCGGGCCTTTTTAGTCTCAATTAATCAAAAGAATTAAAGATCCACTAATAAATGCTAGGGAGTTAAATCCCGGATTGAGAGTCAACGAGAATCCTAACTAACTTAAAAGGGTGGACCAAGGGTGGACCGCTTGTGAAGTTGGTAAAGGGAGAAGGGCGTGCCACACGCGCGCGCGCTCGCTCGCCTCGCCGAGCCGTGGCCGTGGCCCACTATAGCGCAGCTTCCCATGGTCTTCTCGTTCATCAGATGGACGTTAAGACAACGTCCAGGTTCATCCTCCCTTCCTCCCTGAGCGCCTATAAGAGGAGGCCTCTCCTCCATGGGCAACTACACCTTGAACTCTCTCTTCTCTGGTATTCCTTTCAGGAGACCACTCACTCTCTCCCTCTGTTGTTCTGCTGCTCTCTCGCATTCCCAACGCAAGCTTTGCGCGCACTCTGCTTGCGTGAGCAGTTGCCTCCGAACCCCCGTCTGCCCCGAGATCCTGCTCGGGATAGGCAGACGATAAGGTTTTTGGGGAGCGTACAAGTACGCGCCTGCTCGCCGCTGGTGTACGACTACTTCGTCTACTTCCTGGTGGCAACTTCCTCAACCGGAACGACTACTTCCCGGCGTCCATGTTCACCAAGCGAACGACTACTTCCAGGAGGCCGTTCGAGGGACTGCACTGCTGCAAGTCATCACTGCATCAAATCAGATCGACTACTTCAAGCAGGCCAGTCGAGGATGTCAACTCCTCCAGCTGGTAACGGCGCACCCGGTACCTCCGGTACTGGTCCCGCCTCGGGGTACACACTTCGGGTACACACTGAACTCGTACGATTTCTCATGTTGTTCATGTTAATTAGGAGATTTAACTTGAACACTAGCACATGCTTTGCTATCACTGGATCACTCACTTATGTCATGAATTTGTTGCTAATTTCTGGAATTAAAATATACCGAATATTGCCTAAATCTCTAACAATCCAAAAACTTTATGTTGATAATAGGCTTTCGGTAGTTGGTTTTGCTGCGTCCATAAAACCAAATGTTTTTGATGGCTCCAATTACAAGCGTTGGCGGCAGAGGGTCACGTTGTGGCTGACGGCTATGAACATCATGCATGTCATACTGGGGAAGCCCGAACAGTTCACTCCAGATGAGGAGCGAGCTTTCGTGGCAGCCGATAACCTGTTTAGAGGTGCCATCTTGAGTCTTCTTGCCTAAAGCACTGTAGACACGTACCTCTTGCTGCCGACTGGGCAAAGAAGTCTGGGATGCGCTTAGGCTAAGTTTGGGGTCTCTGATGCTGGTGGCGAGCTGTATGTCATCGGATCAGCTCTATGACTACAAGATGGTTGAAGACCGTCCTGTGGTAGAGCAGGCTCATGAGATTCAGGCACTGGCTAGAGAACTTGAGAACTATAGCAAGGATGCGCCATGTAGGGTCATGGGCCTGTCTCTTATACACATCTAGATGTGTATAAGAGACAGGGCTATGATAGCGGAGGCTTGTTCCTCTTTTCTTTGTCAGATGATTGTAATAAAGTTGTGAACCATGTTTCAAATGTTAATGATGAGTCTAATGTTTGGCATTCGCGACTTTGTCATGTTAATTTTGATTGTATGATGCGTCTTGCAAACTTGAGTTTAATTCCGAAATTTACCTTAGTTAAAAATTCCAAGTGCCATGTGTGTGTTGAATCAAAACAACCTCACAAGCCACATTTTACGGCTGAGGCGAGAGACTTGGCACCTCTAGAATTAATTCATTCCGATCTGTGCGAAATGAATGGCGTGTTGACAAAAGGTGGTAAAAAGTATTTCATGACTCTAATAGATGATTGCACTAGATTTTGCTATATTTATTTGTTAAAGTCTAAAGATGAAGCGTTGCAATATTTTAAAATCTATAAAGCTGAGGTAGAAAACCAACTTGAGAGAAAGATCAAAAGAGTTAGGTCTGATCGTGGTGGAGAGTATTTTTCTAATGTTTTCACCGCGTTCTGTGAGGAACATGGAATAATTCATGAGAGGACGCCTCCCTATTCACCTCAGTCAAACGGGGTAGCCGAAAGAAAGAACCGCACTCTAACTGATTTGGTTAATGCCATGTTAGACACAGCAGGACTTTCCAAGAAATGGTGGGGTAAGGCTATATTGACTGCATGTCATGTCCTGAATCGTGTTCCCATGAAGAACAAAGAGATAACACCATTCGACGAGTGGGAAAAGAAAAAGCTAACCCTTTCATACTTACGGACTTGGGGATGTTTGACCAAAGTGAATGTACCTATAACCAAGAAACATAAATTAGGACCTAAAACTGTAGATTGTGTCTTTCTTAGTTATGCTTTCCACAGTGTGGGTTATAGATTTTTAATAGTGAAATCTGGAGTACCTGACATGCATGTTGGCACTATCATGGAGTCCAGAGACGCTACATTTTTTGAGGACATTTTTCCTATGAAAGAGGTAGTTAGCACATCTAGTCATGAATTATCTGTTAACAATGAACCTAAAGAACCCACAACTGTGATAGAACAAAATGAACAACCACATGTGGAGAATCCTGAGGAGGATGACAATGAAGCAGCTCTCAGAAAGAGCAAGAGACAGAGGATTGCAAAGTCCTTTGGTGATGACTTCATTGTGTACCTCGTGGATGACACTCCTAGAACCATCGAAGAGGCATATTCCTCTCCAGATGCTGACTATTGGAAGGAAGCAGTTCGGAGTGAGATGGATTCAATTATGTCTAATGGTACTTGGGAGGTTGTGGAACGTCCTTATGGGTGCAAACCTGTTGGATGCAAGTGGGTGTTCAAGAAAAAGCTTAGGCCTGATAGATTCAGGCGCTGGCTAGGGACCTTGAGAACTATAGCGAGGATGCACCATGTAAGTTGCCTGACAAGTTTGTGGCTGGAGGTATTATCTCCAAGTTACCACCTTCTTGGAAGGACTTTGCAACCTCTCTGAAACACAAGAGGCAAGAGTTTGCTGTTGTCGATCTTATCGGCACTCTTGATGTTGAAGAGAAGGCAAGGGCAAAGGACCAACATGGTAAAGGGATTGTTGGATCTTCTAGTGCCAATATGGTGCAGAAGAAGAACCACAATGCGTCCAACAAAAAGGAAGAATAAGCCGCATCAGAACCAAACAAAGGCTAAGCAGACAGCTCAATTCAAACCAAAGAGGCCGCCAACTGGGAAGTGCTACTGCTGTGGTAGCACCGAACACTTTGCTGCAAAGTGTCCGGATCGCAAGGATAAGAAAGATGGCAACAGTGCCAACATGGTTGTTAGTGAGACTGGTGGAACGTCGGGGTACGGTAATCTTTTACCTACAATTCTTTCAGTATGTCATTCACCTGATTGGTGGATTGACACTGGTGCTAATATTCATGTTTGTGCTGACATTTCCTTGTTTGCTTCTTACCAGGCAGGCGGGTCTTCCTCCGTGTTGATGGGGAACAGATCACATGCGCGTGTTCTTGGTGCTGGTTCGGTCGATCTGAAGCTTACTTCGGGAAAGACCGTTCGACTGAAGAACGTGCAGCATGTCCCCACCATCAAGAAGAACTTAGTCAGCGGGTCTCTACTGTGTAGAGACGGGTTTAAGTTAGTCTTTGA
>OAMR01000373.1:1219010-1236912 GCA_900205405.1 Echinochloa crus-galli | reverse complement strand
TGAATTTGTTGCTAATTTCTGGAATTAAAATATACCGAATATTGCCTAAATCTCTAACAGTTCCTTCATATTTTTCATGTTTTTAGAGTGCATATGGGCTTATCTAAAGTGAACAGTTCTAAGGATAACATGAAGTCCTCTCGGCATGTGAAGAGGCGGTTGAAATCTGTCAGGAAAATGAGAAACTCCGGAGTGATAGCCTTGGACTACATCCAAACGGCTAAGAACTTGGTAGATCAATTTACAAAGGGTCTTTCACGTAACATGATAGACAATGCATCCAGGGAACTGGGCCTGAGACCCATGAGTGTTACTCAGTAGTGGTAACCTGTTCTATGTGATCAGAGATCCCGATACCCACGAAAGGCATGGAGTATGACTTATACGCTCCAACCCGAGGGGATGCTTACAGCAGCCTAGTACTAGCAGAGGGGCTTGATTCAAGCTTGTTTGCACGAAACTGTCAATTCAAGGCATAGTCCATTGTTCAGTTGTGAATAAGTGTAACTCTTGCCCCAGGTGGATGTTCAACTTAACAGTCTCCACTATAAGGCTGGTATATCAAAACAGCAGTTGAGATAAGAGCATTTCTTTTTGTACCTTGAAATTCTTGGTGGGGATTGTTGGATTAATTGGGCCTCGGGCCTTTTTAGTCTCAATTAATCAAAAGAATTAAAGGTCCACTAATAAATGCTAGGGAGTTAAATCCCGGATTAGGTGTAAATGCTGGGAGTTAAATCCCGGATTGAGAGTCAACGAGAATCCTAACTAACTTAAAGGGTGGACCAAGGGTGGACCGCTTGTGAAGTTGGTAAAGGGAGAAGGGCGTGCCACACGCGCGCGCGCGCGCTCGCTCGCCTGCCGTGGCGTGGCCGTGGCCGAGCCGCGCGTGTGCTGTGTGATGAACGTTTTGCCACTGATGACAGTCATTAAGTCATAGCCGTTACTGATATTATTCAGAGAATCAACCGTTGGGCTGACTAGTAACTGACGGCATAATGGTTATTGCTGCACTGCTGAACGCGTCCAGGTTCATCCTCCCTTCCTCCCTGAGCGCCTATAAGAGGAGGCCTCTCCTCCATGGGCAACACACCTTGAACTCTCTCTTCTCTGGTATTCCTTTCAGGAGACCACTCACTCTCTCCCTCTGTTGTTCTGCTGCTCTCTCGCATTCCCAACGCAAGCTTTGCGCGCACTCTGCTTGCGTGAGCAGTTGATCCGTGCCTCACGAAACCGTTCGCCTGAGATTCTGCTCGGGATAGGCGGCCGATAAGTTTTTGGGGAGCGTACAAGTACGCGCCTGCTCGCCGCTGGTGTACGACTACTTCGTCTACTTCCTGGTGGCAACTTCCTCAACCTGAACGACTACTTCCCGGCGTCCATCTTCACCAAGCGAACGACTACTTCCAGGAGGCCGTTCGAGGGACTGCACTGCTGCAAGTCGTCACTGCATCAAATCAGATCGACTACTTCAAGCAGGCCAGTCGAGGATGTCAACTCCTCCAGCTGGTAACGGCGCACCCGGTACCTCCGGTACTGGTCCCGCCTCGGGGTACACACTGAACTCGATTCAGTTCTGTTTACGATTTCTCATGTTGTTCATGTTAATTAGGAGATTTAACTTGAACACTAGCACATGCTTTGCTATCACTGGATCACTCACTTATGTCATGAATTTGTTGCTAATTTCTGGAATTAAAATATACCGAATATTGCCTAAATCTCTAACAGGAGAAAGGTCTATCATGTTGCTGTGAGCCTCCAGATAAATTTTCATCAAACTTGGAGGTCGTTTGATTGGTTTCTGAGCAAATCTTGGAGTTTGCCAGCGTATTGTTTTTTCACAATTTTGATTCTCCAGATTTATTTTGAGAGTTCATTTTAGAATATACAGACTTCATTTTGGATGTTGGACTTCTTTTCGAAAGTTTCAGACCTTATTTTTGAAGTTCAGTTAGGAAGTTTTAGTTCTCCGTGTGTGGAAGTTCGAATAAATGAAAACTCCAGAGAACTTCATAACAGTACGTTTATCAGAAGAGTGTTTTCAATTTATGAATGGTGTTTGGAGCCTTTTATATATTTTGTTTCGCGTGGCCACTTCGACTGTAACCTTTCTAAGCATGATTCCTATGTCCAATAACTATTGTGGCTACGTGAACTATCACAAACGGTTCCCAAAACCATTTGTGATGGGGCTTGGAAACCGTTTGTGATAGAGATCTGTGGAGTAGTGTTATCGCTTAAAGAGAGGCTTGTAAGTAAATTTGAGACATAGGCCAAAGATCTTGTGAATAAGTTTTAGTGGTTCTCATTAGTCCCTATCTGATCACTGTCGGTCATCCATCCATCCATTGCTTGACACAATATGTAGTGATCATTCACGCAAACTCATGTATCACAAAGAAAAAACAACAAAAATTGCCACGGCAACTAAAACTACTCGAACCTGGCAGTGATGACATTACGTAGGCAAAGGACTATATTATAGCGTACATTGTTATAATGTTGTAAGTACCGATCCCCAACGCTAATTGTATTCCAAAAGGAAAAGAAATGCATAAAACAAAAAAAAATATAGAAGGGGTAACTAAATTGGTAGCTGATGATGCAAATATATATGTTGGCAGAGGCATTTCCTTTTAATTAGATAATGGAGTGGCAGATATACACTTGTTAGTTTTATAGAGAAAAAGGGTATGGGAGAGAAAATACTGTACACGTATGCTACTACACGTATACCCTGGAGTTTGTTGTAAGGTACTTAAATATACCTAATGTTTATCGTGAAATTGATTGATGAATAGGACTAAAGGATCGGAATGAGTGCTGGCGATCGGTTTCTTCCATGCATGTCCAACTTCATTAGAATAGTACGATACAGTTGGCACGCAATGTGTCAAACTGTCAATCCATTCTGTTGCTGTTGCTGGAACAGATACTAGCTACAGGAAATGAATTGATTGAATACGTGGTGCCCTAATTGCATACATGCGAGCTCGGTTTATGTTCCGTGGAGAACCTGCTGTAACTCGGGGTTTAAGCCACAGAATCCACACGTGTACTCGTATTTTTTGAATTTATATATTTTATAAATTAATGAAACTATTTTGTAGCCATAAGTAACGTGTTTATCAACAGAGGCATATATATGTGATGTAGTGACTTCGTTTATCTAAGATCTGACTAGCATCTGCATTTTGTACCATACTTTACATATATGATGTATGGTTTTCTCGACTTCACTCATCCCCTTTCGAAACACATGGTCCACGTAGTATCATACACGCAGCATATAAACGTTAATAATAAGTTACCTTTCCAAATGACCAACCATTTGTAGTTTGTATATTCGTTATCTACTACAATAACTGTGCATAATATGTTCGTCGGAAATGGTTTTGTTGGTAATTTGTGAAAATTATTATGATAGATAAGAAATAATATATATTCAAAATCTATGGGGCATTGGCACTCAGAGAAATGGTAAAGATTACTTAAAAAATATATAGTTCATTACTCATAAACAGGAAAGATCGAAACTGCTAGCTAGAAAGAGCTACAGGACTTTGATGTGTACTATAGCGAGCATGTTGAGTAGCAAAGGTACTCCCCCCATCTCGAAGTACAAACTGTTCTATGATACAAATCTTGTCCAAAAACAAGTCATTATAGGATACAAATCTTGTCCAAAAACAAGTCATTATAGGATTCAAATCTTGTCCAAAAACAAGTCCTTTTACCCTATTTAGTACATTTATTCGCTTGCAGTAATCGATTAATGACAAATATGATTCATAAAAAGAGTAAAGAGTAATTTTACTTTTTTGTTAATATGTTCTAAACTTTCTAAAATAACTTGGTTTTTCAGATGGTCGGAATATGCAGGAAATATATTATTAGATTTTAAAAAATGTATTTTAAAAGTAACCTTAATCATAATTATCTATATTAATCTTATGTTTAACATAATTTTTTTATGTATATCGATAATATGGAAAAATATTTAATATAATTTCACAAGCGACTTACATGAAATGGAGGGTTTGCAAAAAAAAAAGTCGGCAACATTTGTCCAAGAGCGAAAACTCGTGATCCGCTGATCAGCAGCAGTATTCATGCTGCAATACATATTTTTTTTGTTTATAAATTTGAGAAGCACCACGTACGTAGGACAAAATAACCCTTTGTCTAGATACTCTAAAAATTAAAGAGAAATGTCCCTTTTGTCGGTCGCACTGATCACTGCACGGCGTTTCTCTGAGCAGCTGGTCAGAGAGAGAGAGAGAGAGAGAGAGAGAGAGAGAGAGAGAGAGAGAGAGAGAGAGAGAGAGAGAGAGAGAGAGAGAGAGAGAGAGAGAGAGAGAGAGAGAGAGAGAGAGAGAGAGAGAGAGAGAGAGAGAGAGAGAGAGAGAGAGAGAGAGAGAGAGAGAGAGAGAGAGAGAGAGAGAGAGAGAGAGAGAGAGAGAGAGAGAGAGAGAGAGAGAGAGAGAGAGAGAGAGAGAGAGAGAGAGAGAGAGAGAGAGAGAGAGAGAGAGAGAGAGAGAGAGAGAGAGAGAGAGAGAGAGAGAGAGAGAGAGAGAGAGAGAGAGAGAGAGAGAGAGAGAGAGAGAGAGAGAGAGAGAGAGAGAGAGAGAGAGAGAGAGAGAGAGAGAGAGAGAGAGAGAGAGAGAGAGAGAGAGAGAGATGACCAGATGGGCTGGGCTCCACGCGAGGGAAAATATGCAAAATGCAGCATGGCACGGATGGATGAACAGCAGAAGAGGGCGAGCCGTCCCAATCAGGCCCATCAATGCATGCTCCATCGGCCGATGGGAAGAGAGGAGCATAATCTATTGAACCAACGTACCACCCTCTTCCTTCCTGCATCACGCTATTCCCCATTGAAGCTCGCCACTGTTCATCTGCTTCCCATTATACCTTGAACCTTGCTTGTCGGTTCCAGGTTACTGTTGCACCATTACGTTGCATTTCATTACCTTTCGCAGTACACAGTAACACATCGTCCCCTGCTGCCGAACTGCGCATAGCCCTGCATACACTGCGAGATCAGTGATTATTACTCAGCTGCTAGCGGTACTAGAGTCTACTACTACACGATGCATATATACATATGATGTATATATGTGCTATCTATGATATATATATAGGCCTAGCTGCTAATTCCTCCATTATTGCTATATTATATGGCAAGCAAGGAAGCTTGGATAAAAAGGTTTTGGTATATATTATGAGAGCAGCCAGCAAGGGCCAAGGAGAAACGAACAGCACAGCGGCAAAGCATGCAGGAAGCCACTGTTCAACATTCAAGGCCAAGGGGGCCGGTAAAACCTAAAACCTACTACTGTTCAGGCCTAGCTAGGGTTTACCCTGCATCTGCATTGCCTCCCCCATGAATGGAATCATGGGCCCACCAGGCTGAGCCACTGCTGGGCCTGGATGGGGGCCCAAGGTGTAGTGGCTGTCTCTTATACACATCTAGATGTGTATAAGAGACCGGGAGTGAGTTCAAGTTCATGGACAATCCAGCATGCGATAGCATGACCGCAACAGCTGGCTGGCCAGCTAGGGGTATAGGCCGGGTACGGATCTGAGTACACAGCATTAGATAGCTGTGAAATCCTAAAGAAAACATCTATAGCCTTCGGCCCATCATAGTAGTATTTTGCTAGAAATTAAGTTGGTGTAAGTTAACTAAATTATTATAGCCCAAGCCAACAATATTTGTTTAACTTGAAGCCCTTGTTAATAGCTTTAGACTGTTTTTGGCCCATCACTCCGCTGAGTTGTTGCTACTAGTTGAAGGTGAGGTTAATTCAGTATGAGAAATGGTGAGTTTAATTAAATACCTAGCTTTAGTTGTGATAACGATGTCAAGATCGATCTAACGGTTCTCCAATTTCACTTAGCTTTAGATGTTTATACTAAAAATAATCAGATATTATTTGCGTATATGCACTCTATAGTTTTTAAAATTTAATAATCCTTCGCTTCATTTACTTTTGAGAAAGAGAGTACTAACTAAAAATATACCATCTAATATATTTGGGTTTTGTTCGTAGACTGTGCTAGTTTGGAGCAAAACTGATATACAAACTTTGCTAATTTCAAAAAATTGGCATTAATAATCAATAGGTCGTAACTAAATAGTATTATATGTATTCAAACGATTAACTACCATATATGATAGTCGTTATGCGTGTTCTTGCTTCAGCTCCCTCGAATCGTTGGTATCGTCTTTTGTACTCGGCCCCCCTATACTCAAATCCTGGCTCCGCCCCTGTTCAGAGCCGGTGTGAACTTTAATCATGACACATCGTAAAAACTCAAGATTCCCAAGAGAATTCTTTGTAGAAAGGGTCCTCTGAAATAAGGTCACGCTTTTCAGAGAGACTTGAGGGCTAAACCTATCGACATATACTCTATAATAAGCCCAGAGATAGGAGGTCTGGCCTCAAGTACAAAATCAACTTGACGAAATTACATACAACAGCATTAAAGGCGAACTGGGCACGTTAAGCCCAACGACTAACATATCTTCTAAGACCTTGTCAATATATACGCACCTTTGACTCACTCGTACGGGGTCATGCTGCTATTTCAACACAGAGTGACCTTTTGTAATGGATGCTTTCAATATAATGGATAAAAATTAAGATATATAATTGATACTCCAAAAGGTATGCCAAACTTTCCTGTTGAATTTTAGGGTCCAACTTAAAGCCTTATTGCCTTTATTGTTACTTCAGAGTGGTGATGTGGTCCATAAGGTATAGTACATAATACATGCTACTATCTGGACATTCGTTGAGTTTAGCATGCCTGTTTGGTATATCTGTAGATTCTTTAGCTAGATATGATTTGATCAACTCCCATGGGAACCAAGATATATACATGTGTTGTAGGTGGACTAAGTGTGTTACATCTAGAAGAATTGGTGTTCTTCTTACCTACAAATATCAATATATATATAAAAGTATTGGGCCGTAGCCCTTTTTGGGTCAAGGCCGGATAATTGCTTTATCCATTATCTAAAATATATATATATAAGTATTGCATGAGGTAACCAATTTAATATGTATATAGTCTCTGCAGATCGGGGAGTGAGTTCGAGTTCATGGACAATCCAGCATGCGATAGCATGACCGCAACTGGCTGGCCGGTATAGGGTTCGGAGCTGAGTACACAGCATTAGATAGCTGTGAAATCCTAAAGAAACTATAAAAGTATTGCATGAGGTGACCAATTTAATATGTATATAGTCTGTGCAGATCCGGGAGTGAGTTCAAGTTCATGGACAATCCAGCATGCGATAGCATGACCGCAACAGCTGGCTGGCCAGCTAGGGGTATAGGCCGGGTACGGATCTGAGTACACAGCATTAGATAGCTGTGAAATCCTAAAGAAACTCTTTGTTTCTACATGTATGATTTGACCAAAGATGTCTCTTATCTATAAGATAGTCCTGATGACTAGGATTTGAGACCAAGTGTCCAGGTTTATGTGACAGGCATATATGTAAAACGTCCAGTGCCTGACGAGATAGAGGCATTATATAGCACACGGTCCCGCATGTTGCTGCACCGACAATGCATACTCATGACATGGGAGACTTTTTTGCCCCTTTTTGCATGACTAGTTCGCCACCATGTCCAGGATTTTGTTGCCTAGCTCACGTTTGGTGTGGCTAAATTTCGAATCAAGTTTTAGCTTTCAAAGATCCACTCCACGATGCGTTCATCGATTATTTACATTTGATGGAGGATGTTTTGTGATATGCTAATTATAAAGATCCAATGGTATGTGATGTTTGAATTTAAGGCTTAATAAGCTCTTTTTCCATTTAATGGGAACTCTCCTATGGAATTTGGAGAAAATCAATTATTAGTTACCATCAATATTCCCTTACACTTCCACGTACTCTTTCTTTGAGTTCGATCACCCTATTTTTTTTGTGAAGAATTTTAACTCCGCCAAGTTCTATGTTTATTGTTCTCAGCATATTCTAGTGATGATGTTCACCCCACGTACTGGTGTGTTTTCTTCTTTTCCTCTCCTGTTTCATGATGTATCGAAATAGAGGACCCTCAAAATTTTAGTTTAATTAATTCATTCACATGCTCATTTTTTCGAACACAACCATTCAAATAAATTTGTTGACTTATGCTCAACGTGTTCTTTCTAAAAACATCACGACTTTATGTAAGTAGCAATATATGAGAAGACAACGGTCGCCAATGTAAAATGGTCTTTTCAGTAATGAGAAACTAGTTGTTTGTGAGGAGGAATTTTATTGGTGCTGGCTGACCTATTTACAGATAGAGGTTTGGAAAATCGAACGCCGGCAGTCAAAATATTAACCTCGCGTCCACTATCAGCAGTGTATGCCACTTGTAGTACTGTACACAGCTCACTAACTAACTAAATCAAACATCTCAGTCACCAATTTGTATCCCATTTAATAATTTCATCTTGATATTATATTGCCTGAAGTAAAAAAATAAATTCTTGCTTTGAAGTCTTTGGGAAAATAAAATATACAGAAGCATAGTGGTGTGTGGTTAATTTTTGCACACGTACGGCAATGGTGTATAAGAGTGGCACATCTAGAGTGAAGATCAAAGGTGCTGCAGGATGCCCCCACTAAGGAAACATGTGCATTTGTGCCTTCTCCCTCGTCATCTTTGTGCCGTCAAAACCCAAAACTAATTATTATTTACAGGGAAGAAATAGTGGCGGCAACTCGATCAAAAAGCAGGGGGCTAATAAGGAATTGACTTATGGATAGACAGTGAAATGCGCTAAGAGATAAAAGTACTTCAATTAGCATGATGTGCAGGATCATATCATCCACCAGAGATTTATGGATGAAAATTTAGAATTTATCGTAACACAGGGTTCAATGTAAGAGAATTAATAAAATGTCTTAGCGATCAAAAGGTATATATGAAAATTAGCACTATCAAAGTCCCTTTCGCCAATGCACACGCCACTTGCCTCCCCTGGCACGACTCAACCCTCCTCCCTGCAACATCACACTCCTTGTACAATGCAAGTGCCGACATGCCTTTACCTATAATCTTTTATAATTTAAAAGATACTCGTATATCATTATTTCAGAACATAGATCAATAAACATTCTAGGCTTTTATTAGTATTTATACTTAGGGTTGTCATAAGGAAATGACACAGATTAATTTATTCTCAGAATTATTTTTATTATATTATTTTTTTAAAAGTTAACAAATAATAAAGTGTTTGACAATAAAATGAGTGCTTAAACACTTTTTATTAATATCCACCACCACATTAAGAGGTTAAGGTACTTACTCATGTGACCATTTCGTGCTTACTCATGTGGCTCATCACCCCTGATTTAGTTAAAATAAGGGACAGGGATTAATCGTTCAAAAATTTTAGCCACCGTTCGTTTACAAATTGAACTGAACATTATATTTCAACACAAATGTAGCAATACTATATGGATTTCTGATTGCTGACCGGTGTACTGAACTAGCGAAGCGGTCCCATGCACACTAGTCAAAGCAAAGAATTTACCACGCAAGTGGCAATCCAAGTACAGCTTCCAACCATAGTAGGTTGCACTACAAAATTGATTCCCGGGGCTCCGCTGCTGCTAGCTGAAGCCAATGGCCTGTCTCACGCTGTGGCAACAGGTAGCTCGCCTGTCAAGGTTGAACTGTTTCCCTGTCGCACAGAGTTGTGTGAGTAGTATTATATTTATTTATTAACTAGTAAAAAAAGAAAACAGGACTCGATCAAGCATTCAAAATAAGAAGTTAGTACAAACAAACAAAAAAGCAACAACCACAGTGATTATTTAACCGCCAAAGGCAATCTATGACTTAACTTGCAAAAGCTGCTGGCCCGAAAAAGGTCTGCTTTAGTATTCCACTACACAAAGCAAAAGTGGCCTATCTAGACATATACATAGTATATCATCACAATTGGCCGGTTTCTCCTATTATCGTTTCTTTCTTATTATTTGTTTTTTTTGCAGCGTTACTTCCCATGATTAGTCTCTAAAGAGCACAAGGGAATAATAGAAGCTAGTTCTTTATTTATTGTCATATTTTGTACATAAATTTACTTCAGTAAATAATTGTTAAGTATGTGACGGTATCGATGTCCAAAACAACACTCTTTTGTAGGTGGGCCCAGCTGTGTTACTTGTTGGTACACCTCCTGGCTGCCTCTTCCTCTAAAACTTTCTCTCTCTAGGTGGGACACAGCAACATGCATGTAACGGTAGCATGATGCATGCAAGCTTGTCATGGTGCCATCTAGTCTATCTTCTTCTCTGTGATTATCTCTGTTTGAGCTTGTTTAGGACTTGATGCATGCATGTGCACGGTATAGTACTCATCTGACTTATTGCTTTGTCACGTAGCAAATTTTTAGCGATTGATATGATTACACACTTGAATTCTTTTCTTCACCCTTCTTGCCATTTTCGCAACAGATCATGCATTGAATATGACTGGTATGTTTTTATACAGATATAGATAAATTTCTGCAGGGGTTCATGCATGTTTATTTCACCGAGTGGCCGAAGTAAATTTTGTCTGTGGTCAATGAATAATTGCGGGGAGAATATTTGGTTCCCATACTTCCATGGGAATTGAAGAATTCATGCTTCCAAGTCCCAAGATTTTCTCCATGCATTTACTCAGTATAGCATACTTACTGCGCTTCGATCAGTATGAACTCCTCACTTTCAAACCTTTGCTTTTGTTCCTACTCGCCATCAACCTTCATCTTTCTCTCTCTCTCTCTGCTGTCAACCAGGTGATCCTCACCTCTTTCTCTCCCTCCCTCTCCCCCTTTCTCTCTCTAGTGAATTTCCCTTTCATCCACTACAACCTCATTTACACCTTTAGGGCTGCAAGCACACGCTTCTCTCTCTCTATCTCTCTCTCTCTCTCTCTCTCTCTCTCTCTCTCTCTCTCTCTCTCTCTCTCTCTCTCTCTCTCTCTCTCTCTCTCTCTCTCTCTCTCTCTCTCTCTCTCTCTCTCTCTCTCTCTCTCTCTCTCTCTCTCTCTCTCTCTCTCTCTCTCTCTCTCTCTCTCTCTCTCTCTCTCTCTCTCTCTCTCTCTCTCTCTCTCTCTCTCTCTCTCTCTCTCTCTCTCTCTCTCTCTCTCTCTCTCTCTCTCTCTCTCTCTCTCTCTCTCTCTCTCTCTCTCTCTCTCTCTCTCTCTCTCTCTCTCTCTCTCTCTCTCTCTCTCTCTCTCTCTCTCTCTCTCTCTCTCTCTCTCTCTCTCTCTCTCTCTCTCTCTCTCTCTCTCTCTCTCTCTCTCTCTCTCTCTCTCTCTCTCTCTCTCTCTCTCTCTCTCTCTCTCTCTCTCTCTCTCTCTCTCTCTCTCTCTCTCTCTCTCTCTCTCTCTCTCTCTCTCTCTCTCTCTCTCTCTCTCTCTCTCTCTCTCTCTCTCTCTCTCTCTCTCTCTCTCTCTCTCTCTCTCTCTCTCTCTCTCTCTCTCTCTCTCTCTCTCTCTCTCTCTCTCTCTCTCTCTCTCTCTCTCTCTCTCTCTCTCTCTCTCTCTCTCTCTCTCTCTCTCTCTCTCTCTCTCTCTCTCTCTCTCTCTCTCTCTCTCTCTCTCTCTCTCTCTCTCTCTCTCTCTCTCTCTCTCTCTCTCTCTCTCTCTCTCTCTCTCTCTCTCTCTCTCTCTCTCTCTCTCTCTCTCTCTCTCTCTCTCTCTCTCTCTCTCTCTCTCTCTCTCTCTCTCTCTCTCTCTCTCTCTCTCTCTCTCTCTCTCTCTCTCTCTCTCTCTCTCTCTCTCTCTCTCTCTCTCTCTCTCTCTCTCTCTCTCTCTCTCTCTCTCTCTCTCTCTCTCTCTCTCTCTCTCTCTCTCTCTCTCTCTCTCTCTCTCTCTCTCTCTCTCTCTCTCTCTCTCTCTCTCTCTCTCTCTCTCTCTCTCTCTCTCTCTCTCTCTCTCTCTCTCTCTCTCTCTCTCTCTCTCTCTCTCTCTCTCTCTCTCTCTCTCTCTCTCTCTCTCTCTCTCTCTCTCTCTCTCTCTCTCTCTCTCTCTCTCTCTCTCTCTCTCTCTCTCTCTCTCTCTCTCTCTCTCTCTCTCTCTCTCTCTCTCTCTCTCTCTCTCTCTCTCTCTCTCTCTCTCTCTCTCTCTCTCTCTCTCTCTCTCTCTCTCTCTCTCTCTCTCTCTCTCTCTCTCTCTCTCTCTCTCTCTCTCTCTCTCTCTCTCTCTCTCTCTCTCTCTCTCTCTCTCTCTCTCTCTCTCTCTCTCTCTCTCTCTCTCTCTCTCTCTCTCTCTCTCTCTCTCTCTCTCTCTCTCTCTCTCTCTCTCTCTCTCTCTCTCTCTCTCTCTCTCTCTCTCTCTCTCTCTCTCTCTCTCTCTCTCTCTCTCTCTCTCTCTCTCTCTCTCTCTCTCTCTCTCTCTCTCTCTCTCTCTCTCTCTCTCTCTCTCTCTCTCTCTCTCTCTCTCTCTCTCTCTCTCTCTCTCTCTCTCTCTCTCTCTCTCTCTCTCTCTCTCTCTCTCTCTCTCTCTCTCTCTCTCTCTCTCTCTCTCTCTCTCTCTCTCGATCAAGCATTCAAAATAAGAAGTTAGTACAAACAAACAAAAAAGCAACAACCACAGTGATTATTTAACCGCCAAAGGCAATCTATGACTTAACTTGCAAAAGCTGCTGGCCCGAAAAAGGTCTGCTTTAGTATTCCACTACACAAAGCAAAAGTGGCCTATCTAGACATATACATAGTATATCATCACAATTGGCCGGTTTCTCCTATTATCGTTTCTTTCTTATTATTTGTTTTTTTTGCAGCGTTACTTCCCATGATTAGTCTCTAAAGAGCACAAGGGAATAATAGAAGCTAGTTCTTTATTTATTGTCATATTTTGTACATAAATTTACTTCAGTAAATAATTGTTAAGTATGTGACGGTATCGATGTCCAAAACAACACTCTTTTGTAGGTGGGCCCAGCTGTGTTACTTGTCGGTACTCCCTCCATTCTGAAATAACTGACGTTTACGACAAGGTTTGAGTCAAACATTGGGAATATAAATCATCAATAACTTTTAAATTGTTGAGTTTATAAATGTGAAAACTATATGAATAGATTTGTCTTGAAAAATACTTTCATAAAAGTATACATATATCACTCTTTGATAAATATTTTTATAATAACAAGAGGTCAAAGTTGTGTTTTGGAGACCGTGTCGCTGTCCTAAACGTCACTTATTTCTTATTTCAGAATGGAGGGAGTACACCTCCTGGCTGCCTCTTCCTCTAAAACTTTCTCTCTCTAGGTGGGACACAGCAACATGCATGTAACGGTAGCATGATGCATGCAAGCTTGTCATGGTGCCATCTAGTCTATCTTCTTCTCTGTGATTATCTCTGTTTGAGCTTGTTTAGGACTTGATGCATGCATGTGCACGGTATAGTACTCATCTGACTTATTGCTTTGTCACGTAGCAAATTTTTAGCGATTGATATGATTACACACTTGAATTCTTTTCTTCACCCTTCTTGCCATTTTCGCAACAGATCATGCATTGAATATGACTGGTATGTTTTTATACAGATATAGGCTTTGTTTAGTTCGAAAAACTGTAGGAGAAAGTTTGGAGAAAATGTCACATCGGATACTGTAGCATACTATAGCACATTTCGTTTGTTTATGGTAAACATTGTCCTATCATGACCTAACTAGGCTCAAAAGATTCGTCTCGTCGTGTACATCAAAACCATGCAATTAGTTTTTTTATTTACCTATGTTTAGTGTTCCATGCATGAGGAGAGAGATTTGATGTGACAGATGGATGGTGATGTTTGGAGAGAGAATTTTGGGAATTTTAGTGATGTGACGGGGAACTAAACACAGCCTATTAGATAAATTTCTGCAGGGGTTCATGCATGTTTATTTCACCGAGTGGCCGAAGTAAATTTTGTCTGTGGTCAATGAATAATTGCGGGGAGAATATTTGGTTCCCATACTTCCATGGGAATTGAAGAATTCATGCTTCCAAGTCCCAAGATTTTCTCCATGCATTTACTCAGTATAGCATACTTACTGCGCTTCGATCAGTATGAACTCCTCACTTTCAAACCTTTGCTTTTGTTCCTACTCGCCATCAACCTTCATCTTTCTCTCTCTCTCTCTGCTGTCAACCAGGTGATCCTCACCTCTTTCTCTCCCTCCCTCTCCCCCTTTCTCTCTCTAGTGAATTTCCCTTTCATCCACTACAACCTCATTTACACCTTTAGGGCTGCAAGCACACGCTTCTCTCTCTCTATCTCTCTCTCTCTCTCTCTCTCTCTCTCTCTAGCTACTCTCTCTCTCTACATGGCTACACTCTTTCTCTCTCTACATCCATATAGCTAGAACAGCAGCCGCAACCCTTTCTCTCTCTCTCTCTCTAATAGTTCCCCCCTCTTCCTCCCATCCACACCCTCTTCTTCTCTATCTTCAGCTCCACTCCAGCCCAGCTGCTGCCTCCACCATGGGAGACCCCTACACCAATTTCTTCAGAGGCTACTACTCCCACTTCCCTCCCTCCAACCCTTCCCCTGCCGCCCGCCGCCGGCGAGGTCACCGTCGCCTTGCACATCGGCCTGCCCAGCCTCAGCCCCTCCGACTCCGCCGCCGGCGGTGGCGAGAGCCAGGAACCGGCACCGGAAGGGAGCGGCGGCGGCCTGCAGCAGCAGCCAGGGGACGGCCATGACGGAGGGGAGGAGGACGGGGACGACGGGGAGGGCGGCGCCATGGCGGTGGGCTGCGCGTCCATCGGGATCGGGAGGCTGACGAAAGGGCAGTACTGGATCCCCACCCCGTCGCAGATCCTCATTGGGCCCACCCAGTTCTCCTGCCCCGTCTGCTACAAGACCTTCAACCGATACAACAACATGCAGGTCTGCTAGCTGCTCAGCTCGCCTTGCTCTCATCACATCGATCTGCTGCCTCATCCTCGTGCTCGATATATCTTCTGATGTTCTTGCTCGCTCTGCCTGATTCTGATCGATCTGCTGCTGGGTTTCGTTCTTGTTCATTCATTCATTCATGGTTGTCATAATCTGCATGATGATCATCCTATTTTGATTGGTTCTCTTGGTGTTTTGATCTATATATCTGAATTGATTTCTTCTCTTCTCTGATTTTTTTTTGTTCTTTGCTTGCCGCATGGATTAGACGACTATCAGAGAATTGCATGCATCGATCAGAAGCAGCTTCCATATGTGTGTGCCTCCTCTCTGCCTTGTAGTGGATCTAGGAGGGAGCGCCGCTGCTGTATGAGTACACTATACCTGCAGGCTTGTGATCCCGTGTACGGTGTGAGCCATATCTCTGATTTGATTGAACCGAGCAGGCAGCAGGAGGGTACACAGAGGCATGCAGTAATGGCTGCCGTGCCGTGCCAGACGGCCATCGACATGCTGGGGAAGAACTCAGAGCCTGCTGAGCTAGTATATAGTGTTCTTGGAGTCTGCGCTTATGGCGCCTTTTTCAATTGGCATCGCGGCGTGTGTGGCCGCAGAGAGAGGGGAGGGAGAGAGAGTAGTGAGAGAGATCTGAGAAGAAAGATCTGGCAAAAAGGCATCTTTATCGTCTTTCCCTGATCAGTTCCTTCAGGCTTACACAGATGTGCATCTCAAGCAACAAACAAACGCCCCCCTCTCTCTCTCTCTCTTTCTCTGAAATTCTCTCTCCAAAACTCTCTCTTCTCTCTCTCGGCGCAAGCCAACAAACCCCACCACGAGCAGTGCCCCCTTCCGTGCTGCACAGTCCTTTGCTCAGACCCCTTCTGTAACATCCCTTTTGCTTGCTCGATTTGATCGCCTCTCATCGATCTTCTTCCCCCTTTCTCTCTCTCTCACTCATAGATTGATGTGCATGCATCTATGAGTGCGTGTATGTGTGAACGTACTCCAAGGTAGTGTAGCCATGGTACTACACCACCAGCATCCAAGAACGCGAGGGGATCCGAAGGGATACTACGTACATCATATATCAGAGCTAGCTGAGCTGATGAGCTGCGCTGGTCCCGTCCCTCATCTCTGCACCTTAAACCACCTGCCCCATCCCCGTCTCCTCCCTCGCTCCACCACGTGAAGACCTCCACTCCACTTACACCCTTCCAGCTCTCGATCTCCCCCTCATCTTCCTCCTCCCCCCTACCCACGAGTCTAGGTTCAGTACTCACCCAGTGTTCAATGTTCATGCATGCAACTAACGAACTGTATGTACGCCTAGCTAGCTGCTCGATCATTCACAGATCATCATATTCATATATGCATATATATTATATATACATATATATATATATATATATCGATGATCTCTTTATTTCTCCTCGCCTAATTTGATGGATATGGATTTGCCGCTGCAGATGCACATGTGGGGCCACGGGTCGCAGTACCGCAAGGGCCCCGAGTCGCTGCGCGGCACGCAGCCGACGGCGATGCTCCGGCTGCCGTGCTACTGCTGCGCGGCGGGGTGCCGGAACAACATCGACCACCCGCGCGCGCGGCCGCTCAAGGACTTCCGCACCCTGCAGACGCACTACCGCCGCAAGCACGGCATCAAGCCCTTCATGTGCCGCAAGTGCGGCAAGGCCTTCGCCGTGCGCGGCGACTGGCGCACCCACGAGAAGAACTGCGGCAAGCTCTGGTACTGCGCCTGCGGCTCCGACTTCAAGCACAAGCGCTCCCTCAAGGACCACATCCGCGCCTTCGGCCGCGGCCACGCCGCCTGCGGGATCGACTGCTTCGACGACCTCGACGACGACGACCGCGACCCCTCCTCCGAGGTCGACCACGCCACTGCTGCTACTGCCGGCGCCGCCGCCACTTCTCACCACCACTGGAAGCCGCCGCCGCCACCGTCGTCGTCGTCGAGAGGCTCCGGCGACCGGCTGCTATATAGGGTGAGTAATTAAGTGCGTACGGTACTAGCTAGTACACAATCCATCTCTGTAGCCAAATGCAGAAGGTATACTTGTGCGCGAGTGTGACGACCGTGTCCGTCTGTACGTGCGTGTGTTGAGACTTGAGAGCCCGTGTCGCCGAGGATCGGCCGGAGAGCTGATTTAGTGCAAGAGAGAAAAGGTAAAATATAATTAATCAAGCGGAAGCCCTCCCCCTCCTCAGCAGCCTCACGCCGTCGTCGTCAGCCACCAACCACCACCAACACCACCACGGCGACTCCGCCGCCGCCCAAGATCATCATCACAAGGACTACTCCAAGCACGCCACCTCCTGCAGCGGCGACCAAGAAGCCGCCGATCACGCCGCCGGCGAGGTCACCGTGGCCTTGCACATCGGCCTGCCCAGCCTCAGCCCCTCCGACTCCGCCGCCGGCGGTGGCGAGAGCCAAGAACCGGCACCGGAAGGGAGCGGCGGCCTGCAGCAGCCAGGGGACGGCCATGACGGAGGTGAGGATGACGGGGACGACGGGGAGGGCGCCGCCATGGCGGTGGGCTGCGCGTCCATCGGGATCGGGAGGCTGACGAAAGGGCAGTACTGGATCCCCACCCCGTCGCAGATCCTCATTGGGCCCACCCAGTTCTCCTGCCCCGTCTGCTACAAGACCTTCAACCGATACAACAACATGCAGGTCTGCTAGCTGCTCAGCTCGCCTTGCTCTCATCACATCGATCTGCTGCCTCATCCTCGTGCTCGATATATCTTCTGATGTTCTTGCTCGCTCTGCCTGATTCTGATCGATCTGCTGCTGGGTTTCGTTCTTGTTCATTCATTCATTCATGGTTGTCATAATCTGCATGATGATCATCCTATTTTGATTGGTTCTCTTGGTGTTTTGATCTATATATCTGAATTGATTTCTTCTCTTCTCTGATTTTTTTTTGTTCTTTGCTTGCCGCATGGATTAGACGACTATCAGAGAATTGCATGCATCGATCAGAAGC
>OAMR01000373.1:1196165-1210033 GCA_900205405.1 Echinochloa crus-galli | reverse complement strand
TAGTATCTGAACTCACAAGCCGCACTCATACCATCAATAAAGTAGGATGGTTTTCGATGTGGGGTGTCCCAGTTTCTTCAGCTACCAAACTGCATTCCATACAGCTACGGACGAAAAACAGATTATACATACATCGACGAGTTGCAACTCGTTCAATCTATTCCACTAATTCAGTCTAAAAATTCGCACTTTTTTGTCTTATTCTCACGTATTCCATGTGTATTTGTTTTATTTTACCGTTTGTGTCAGGTATGGTGGCATGGTACAGAGCAACACACGATCAGATGTGACACAAAGCCACTTGCTACCTCTGTTGGATAAAGTCACTTTATCTTATACTCCCTCCGTATCATATTTAGAAGTCGTTTTGAACAAGATTTTAGTCAAACACTAGGATAATAAATCATGAATAATTTTTAAATGGTTGAGTTTGGAAGTGTGAAAACTATATGAACAGATTTATCTTAAAAAATATTTTTATAAAAGTATAAATATATTATTTTTTAATATATATTTTTATAAAAATAAGGAGTCAAAGTTACGTTTTGGAGACCGTGTCGTTGTCCAAAACGACTTCTAATTCCTATACGGAGGGAGTACTGTGTATAGTAATCCTACATATACACTCTGCTGGTATACTATGTTTTTTTCTTTGTTTTGGGGGTTTGTGATTTTTCTTCCCTTTTGTTTTAGCATGTTAACCATGCTATGACCAAGTAGTATTGATTACAATGGATTTTTAAATCTTATATTCTCTTTAAAGATGAAGTGTTATATATGGTTTGATTGGGGATATATTGGGGTAAGTAATAGGGTTGGTTCTTTCAAGTTGTAGCAAATTACTAGTTTTTTTCTTAAAAATTGGCAGAGAATTAGAACACAAGTCCGATGCTGCCCATTTCTCACGTCCTGATATTTTTACTTTGTTTTATAATATCAAAGAATTGAATGCATATCAAGATCTGATGCAAGATGTTAATTTGAGGTTTTGTTTGTAAAATTTATGGTCATTTTGATGTAATTACATAAATTTGCTGAAATTATGTTTTTTGAGACGAATTATACATAAAACTAAACCTTGAGTGAGTACTCTTGCACACCGATGTTGTTTGGAATTTTCGTAGTCGACTTTTTTCTAACAAAGGGATTGGTTTTCAGTATATTTGAGAAATAATTTTATTGAGTGTATATAAAGATGATACATATGTTTATTAGAGTATATAATTATTTTCAATATGTTTCCACGAGTTTTACAGACAAACTACAATTGACATTGACTTTATTTTGGACACCAAATGGAAACTGTTCTTTTTTTTAAGTTTTCTTTTGGGTCATAATATTAGTATCCAGATAGAGCTACTAATTTGTATTTGTTGGTTAGGAGAATTTTACTAATCAATAGCAGACTCGTAAGTGCACAAAGACAACGGAATTTTTAAGATTACATTTCTGAAAAAAGTATAGCATACCATGCATTTACCAATACCTGCAAAGTGTAAGTACTTTTTGTCTTGCAAATGTTAGTTCTTTAATTTCATGAGGCAAGACACTGCTGGATGAATATGTATATACATCGCCTAAGTTTGATTAGATAATACGGAGTAATAGAATTTTCCTTTATTTAAGATTGTATCTAGTTTTTCTTTTTTTTGAAAGGCTTGGTAACACATTATTGTGGTTTAGGAGAAACAAATTATTTCTTTTTTAAAAAAAAATGAGTTTAGATTACAATTTGGCATTTCATATAAATCGACCATATGTGAACCCAATCCAATCCACTGCTAGTACACTGCAAAATTAAGTAACTAGCCTTGCATATATGTGCATGAAGAATAATGGAATAATCAAAATGCACGTACAAGCATTTTTGTACAGTTCAAGTACAACCATGCGTGTAGTCTGATGCATCGATGAAAATTTCCATATCTAGGTGATTTGAGCCATTCCATCTTGAGTTAAACTTGAGTTTTACACAAACCCTCACCGGGAAAAAAAAACTGATATGGGGTAGTGCGTAGGAGCTCTATTTCAAACCTGGTTGTTCAGTGCATGCGGAAACAAGTTGTCTGAACATGCAGCACACCTGGTGGATCCCAATGCATGGGAATCTCATAGCTAGTTTTGCTTTAATCCGCTCATCTTTTGCACAAAGATATATGTGCTTTGCTAAAGTTTATCCCTTTGAGCAACCTCCCCCCCTATGCTTGGGATAACCCTAGCTTTCAAGAATGTGAAGCCCATGCATGCTTTGCCTCCAACGGCAAATGCAGTGTGCTTTTCAGCCTGTTAAGAATCACGAGAGAGGAGGGTCTATCATCCATGCCCAATAATATGTTCATGGATTTAACTGAAAAAGGAGGAGGAAAAGGTAAAGGTGAATGATTATACAAAATCTAACGGATGATATATATCTTGGTGAACTATGCTTGTCGATCCTACAGTAGTTTCTTTCATCTGCAGTTGCCTACCCCTGATTACGTACAACACGCAATGATCAAAGTAACAAAAGAAGGCTTAAAGTTTGCCCTTTTTTGCTATTGCTTGAAACCTTAACCTTTGGTTCTTTACGTCGCCTTTAGCTTTGCTACCTACCTTTCTCATGTTTATCAGCTGAAAATTGGTTTCTGGGAGATATATACATATGCTGCTGTTGAGTTTCTCATGAATCCCCAATAAATCTATAGTAAACTTACTGCTCCATGTTAATTAGTGTATATATGGAGTCAACTCAAATCAAAAAAGGGCAACCTTGACCTGTAGTTATATTAATTAGCAGGGTATATATATTGCATTGCTTACAAGCTTGATTTTAGAAAATATAGTCAATATAAGATTTAATAGTACACGTGTAGTGACTTGTCGACAAAATGGTTTTACTAGACGAACTGTATACCCCCAGTGGAAACCTGTTTACTTGTCGGCCAGATGACGAATGAAATGCCAATGTATAGTGGTAGGGGCTGGTCCTATGAAATTTCTCATGGGATAGCATTTGGTTGCTAGCTTTTAGTTTCTCTTTTATGACTCATTGCCTGATGGCTGCATATTTGCCTCTACTGCTCTATTTACGTACCGCTACGCGTTGTAGCACCTTCTTTTACGAACAAATAAAGCCTTCTAGAGAGAGTAGGCATTAGTTCACAAAATTAAAGAGAGAGAGAGAGAGTAGGCATTATGTCTCTAGGCACTAAGGCACATGCTTGTTTCAATCGATCTTGATGGAGAAACTACAGGCCAAGGCAAGGCCAGAGTCAAATTCAAAACAAATCTGGCTGATATTTATTCTCCTTTCCTAGAGTATATATTATGCATTATCTACAAAAATATGTTCCTCTCAGAAGGATCATGTTTTATCAAGGATTCAAGGAACATGCGAGATTTGTCCATTTATCGGAATTTCAATGCTATTTTTACTAGCAAATTGCTCCTTTAAACTATATTAGATAAAACTGGTGCTGTAACTCTTCTCTCTCCAAGTACCAAGGGCACAACAGCAACACATGGAAAGTCCTATTGACATTCTTGCAGCTACATATATATGCAAACTTGCGCGCGCATTCATGTAAAACTGGGAAATAAACAAAACTACAACATAATACAATTTTCACTGGCATTTGGTTAATTTACTTGAATGTTTTTATTGAAAAATCAAAAGTGCCAAAAATGTCGGTAAATAAATCAAATAAATGTCCCGTTTATTTCCCACCCCAGCACAAATATATATATCTGAGTTCAAACGAAGGTAGTCCAAAATTCTAATTGTTACCATGAATATATACAAAAAGGCAACATACCCAATTTTGTCCCTCAACTTTCTTCAGAAGGTCAACTTGATCCCTCTACTTTCATTTGGGCCAATTTAGTCCCCGAACTTCTATTTTTCAGGTTTAACCTCATCCCTTGTCCTAGTTGGCGCTCCATGTCAGCATGCCATATCACCGAGTGCGAAAAATCATTGCCCCTTTCCTGTTAAAGGTCCATATTACCCTCCAATCTCTTTATATATCCCCTATGCAAATAGCTGAAAGAAGGTTCTTGCTATGCTCGGTTCTGGAATATATATCTATGCAATTTAAAGTATTTGGATTGATTCCTTATTTTCTGAAAGAGAAAAATGGGTAATTTTGGGTCCTGATGTCTATGAATGGCAGCTTGTTATAGATGTTTTCATTTCCACGGGATGAAATACTGCAATCTAGGGCCTTGTTTAGATGTTGGATTTGGGAGTGTGAATTTGGGAGTATGATGTCACTTCGTAATCATTGCGTCACTGTAGCATTTCGTTTGTATGTGTGAAAAATTGTCCAAAAATTCAATTGATTAATTAGGTTTAAAATGTTCGTCTCGCAGAGTACAACAAAACTGTGCAATTAGTCTTTGATTTCATCTACATTTAGTACTCCATACATGTTATGACATTTTGATGTGATGGGGAACTTATTTTTGCATAGTAAATTTGGGAGTTCCTTTTTGAAACTAAACAGGGCCTAGATAGGAGAAGCAACAATAAATGCGCGATTTGAAAGCAACTGTTAGGGTGCAACTTATTTTTGCATCTCTTCCAATAGCTTGCAGTGGTTCCTGAATGGAACCATATATATATAGGGGTGTATATAGGATATTACATAATAATGACTCAGCTCAACATGCAACTAGGATGACATGGCATGCATGTTGATACGGAGCTCCACTTAGGATGAGGGATGAGGTTGAACCTGAAAATAGAAGTTGGAGCCAAATTGACCCAAATGAAAGTTGAAGGATGAATTTGACCCTTTAATGAGAGTTGAGGGACCAAATTGGCCATTTTACCATAAAAAATCATGTATTCTTTCCTTAAAAATCATGTATTCTCGTTTCCTGTTCGATTTCTCTTTTGAGTACTGAATGAGAGACCTTTCACCTGTTCTATCTACCAGACTACCACTCTACTCGTCCGTTTGCTATAGCTTCTTCTATGATCAGTCACTAGATTCTTTCAGACAAGGCCAAGTACATGTCATAATTATCTGGGCAGAGGGAGAAACTTTTTCCTTACAATATACACAGAAAGCTACCCTATATACTCATTTCTCTCTGCCTCGCGCCGCATTGATGCAAGGCAATGGGCAATGGCAGCTTTTTTTCAATACTCTTGCTGCTTCTATAGCTAAGCTCTCTGTATAGCTGTGTCTTTTGCCTGTGAAGGTGAATCGTCTTTTTCACGTCGAGCTCCTTGTTTTTAGTGTGTGCGTGCATAGTAAATCAACAGTCATGCAATATGAAAAATCGTATGATTAGCTTGCCTGAAGGAACAGAACGAATGAGGCACAACTATATGGTACCAAGTATAGACCAGCATGCACATGACAGCTTACTGTTCACTAGTAAATTTGTCTGGTTGGTGGGTGTTAGTAAATGCTAGTTGAAATAGTCATCCGTTTCACTATTCACGGGCTAAACTATTTACTTTGTTCTACTGTAGTTTTTAGCAGTTCTGTCTCCAACAGCTTTGGATATACCGTACGGAGTAGTATACGAGAGTTGGAGGCTGAAATTACATCCTGGCCCTTGTGGTTAATTCATCTTCATGATGAGTCATCAAGGCCGCAAGGGATATAGCATCAGTCAATCAGTGTGCTGCTGCTGCTCCCCCGCTGACTCAACTAGCATTCTTCGGACAAGTCTTATCAGACCTGCCGAACAATGCATGCATGTCGATGGTCGCTGGCTATGATGTGGTCACGGCAGTGTGGATGCCATTTGTCTCCAAGTAGTAGTATATCACTCTTCTTTGAAGTCAAGTAGCACAAGCCCATTATAATTTATATGGCCATATACCATACTCACGGATGGAGAGATTATGGAGCGCCATATGTGATCTGACTGGGCTGTTTCTATGCAAGTATGGTTGAAAAGTTGCCCCCTCTAATTGAAGGAACTGGGTGTTTGAAGAAACCTTAAGATAATAAAAGAAATATGAATAGCTTTAGCAAAGACGATGTGACATATCTAGGTAGAATTAGCTCGGTTTTCCTTTTCGTTTATTCATAAAGCTTGCAAGAGTTTGCAAGGGGTGCCGGTTTAATGTGCAAAAGTACAAGAGTAAAAGTGCAGTGGGTTCAGTGACACCTTTATATCCATACACTGATACAGTCAAAGTTGATTATTGAATAACTCAAATAATATATTAATGAACCAAATATACATACGTATAAGCGCATCTAAGATTATTGCTGGTCAAACTTTTAAATTTTCACCATCAAAATCTAAAAAAAAACACATGCAGGTTTATCTGATTTCAGTAGCTTGATGTGAAAAAGACTTTCGATTTTTCTATATATCTTTCTATTTGAAAATAGAATATATATTTTCATAGACATTGTTATTATTCAAAGTACTACTATATCAAAGCCCATGCTAGTACGTGTCCTGGTCTTGTGTTTCGCTATTCAAAATACTTTACCTTTTCCGTTTAAGCGTACCTTTTTTGTGTGAATCAACCATATGCTGAATTTTGAAGCAAGGACAAAACCAGCCCTTTTGAGCTTCTTTACTTTTAACATGATAGTGACAGGGGCCTCTAAGCTATAAGCCTATGACCCTGTAAGGCCAGCCACGCACAACGTGGTTTGGGAGGTTGAATTTGGAGTAAGATGTCACTTCGTAATCATTGCGCTACTGTAGCATTTCGTTTGTATGTGCGAAAAATTGTCCAAAAATTGATTAATTAGGCTCAAAATATTCGTTTTGTGGAGTACAACAAAACTGTGTAATTAGTTTTTGATTTCATCTATATTTAGTACTCCATGCATGTTATAACATTTTGATGTGATGGGGAATCTTCTTTTTACATAGTGAATTTGAGAGGAACTTTTTGCATCTAAACAAGGCCAAGATAGAGTGCAGCATTCCAAGAATCTGGGTCTTTGCATGCCTTGACAGCCCCAGACCTTATATGATTTCTGACAAGACCAAAATCAACGCCATGGACAAATATTGCTGACCGTTTCCGCTTGACCCTCGAGAGAAGAGAAGAGGACCGAGGACAATTGAGAAATCCTCCGTACATGTTGTGCCTAGAAACGACGGTGGCGATGCGAACGACATGAGAAGACGAAGTGGTATGTGCGGCTGTGCGGAACAACGAGATAGGAGATGAGACACTAAGGAAACTTTACAAGCAAAAACACACAAGAGGCATTGACACCGCCGATTCTACGTCTTGTTAGGAGCATGACGAAAGGAGATATTCTCAGTAGACGGTGTGTCTGAAGGACAGGACGATGATGGGGATACGAGCAATTTAAGAAGATAAAGGGATGCGTGCAATATGTGGGACGGCGAGAGAAAACGAGGTACGGATGTTGGTAGATGATACATCATGAGTTTTTTTCAAAAAAATACGACACACTACTAAGTGGAGGTTAGTAGTATGAAGACGCGTCTCTCTCGAACGGCTATCTACACTCGCCGCAAGTGAGAAATGAAGAAGAAGAAGAATACCGCACGCACGCGCGCGCGGCGGGAACGACGAGGCCACGCGTGCGGCCTCGAGAGCAAGCAACGCGGCGCATGGAGCTAGGAAGGGGCAGGGACGCGAGATCCACGGCGCGCGGGCACAGGGAGCCTCTGCTCCCCCGCTGCCGTGTTGGACACCGATGCCCGTGTCCCGGGCCGGGCCGGCACCCACCCGGAACAGGTGCGCGCGCGGGCACGGGTGGGCAAATGCCGCAAATCCATGGAGGCGCGCGGGGTTTATTTGCTTGCCACTACGTTCTCCCATTCCTTCTCTCGTGCATGCGCCCGTCCACCGATGCGATTTCCGATCCAACCCGTGTTCGAGATGGATGTGGTGATTAAGGTGCATGCGCGCGGTTGACTTGTCTAATTAGAAGAACCATGTGCTGATTTTTTTTAAAAAAAAATCATGATATACTGTACTCCGTAGCTGAGTAATCATGCATCTACTTCATTTTTTCATATAAAACACAAATGCAGACGCTCCTATGTGAGCAAAGTAATTTGAAAGATATAATTGTTAAAAGTTCATAGATAACATGGGCCTAGACAGAAAAAAAAAACTTACTTTTGCTGGATCTATCTTTTGTTGCTCATTAATTAGCACAATAGACATAAATATTTTCTTTTGAGTAAACTATTAAACGGTCCTCATCCATGTACATATACTCTCAAATTGCATTTTTTAGCTCTCTAATCTATTTAAGTGGATTGTCTAGGTTGAAATCAGCCATAACACAAGCTATGGCCCGTGTCCACGTTAGTATTGGCGGCATTAGGCCAGTCTCAGTGGGGTTTCATGGAAGTTTCATGGCATTAAATGTGCTGATGTGGTAGAGAATAGAGAGTGAAGAGTTTCATGAGATGTGAGAGGAGTTTCATCACCATAAAACTCATCTGTCACAGTTACCTAGTTTTTAGTCTAGGTAACCGTGTGATGAAATCCTGCACTGAGACTGGCCTTAGGTATATAATAGGTCGGTAAATTGCATTTATATCATACCCTTGAGTTGAACTCCAAAGTTCAATTATCCCCTTCTTGTCCATCCCATTTAGGCACTCTTTTCGCCGGGGAGACTGGCCATGTTTCTCCCATCCAAACCGTAGGTCCAATTCTGCCAGCACATTTGTCTCCTTACTAGAACTCAAATCCATCAAATTGGACTACATGAGTTTGGGGTGAAACTAGGTCATCTCCATAATAAGTTAGGCATAGACTGAGAGGAAGCCGCCAATGGTTACATGCCCAGATTGCCAAAGGCGATGAGTGATTGAACTCAAGTACGTCGATGAACTACACATGCCCAAATCACAAAGTTAGTGGATGTATTTGGTCGTTTAGATTGGATTTCGTTGACAGAGTTCGCTGGTGAACGTGCCCTGGTACGTGCTAGCTAGTATGGTCTACGCATTGTTTGTTTTTTCCCTGCACCGTTGAGCTAGCTATCACTCTAGCACAAAGTGTTTTTACTGGTAAGAGAAAAAAATGGAGGTCACCGATAAAACACGTTTATCGGATTTATCGTTTTTCTTTTGGATAAAATTTAGGAAAAAAACTTCTTGATTTTTACAGAAAGTAACCTAGTTGGAATGTTTGCAAACAATCTAACATGATAAATAAGACAAACAATACATAGAAATGAGAAGACATTACTTTCACACAACAACAAACGCAGTGGCAACGGCGTGGCTTGGAGACTTGGAGGAGACGGGAATGGGATGATATCGTTTAGGGGTAGGAGGAGGCAAGGGTGAGAAGTCTTGGGCCGGGCTGGTTTTCTTTGGGCGTTTTTCGCCAAGAAAAGTTTCCTTGCTCTAGTGCAAAGGTGGTTAGTCATCTTCACTGACCCAGAAGTTACCTTGTTGCCATTTTTCCTGATATGTCTGATCGATGGTCTTTTTTTTTTTGCGAACATGTCTGATCGATGGTCTTTTTTTTTTTGCGAACATGTCTGATCGATGGTCTTAGCAAGAGGCTTGAGGAGAAGAAAGAGGGGAAGAGCGTAGACAACATGGACCGGGATAGATCAAAGACAAAAGCAAAAGACCGCTGGAAAAAAGAAAGAGATGTGGAGAGCATTCGCTGCCTGGTCTCTCCTTGCTTTCCACTTTATATCAAGCACCATGAATTGAGGGGAAAGAAAGATAGCCAAGGTACGTGGCGCACACGGCCGGGATACCTTCTCACAACATATCAAATCACGGGATCTGCCAGATAGATAAGAGTAGGATAACATGTAGTACCAGTAGCTGCCTACTTGGAGAGACATGCATGGCATGGAGGCCACCAAAAGGGAAAAAAACAACCATCGAGGCTTATATATGCCTGGGGTCGTATCCGCCAAAGCCAAACCCTGCCCCCACGTTAAAAGCAAAAGCAATACCGGCATCTTTGAAAAGACCTCAGCTGCTAGTGGGATATATGACTTTCAGGAGTGATACGTATGTCGGTGTATATATATGTGCATTGTCAGCGAACTAATGATATATAGTTGTGTTTGTGTATATATCAACAGGGACTGCTCTTTTCATTTCACGGAAAGGGGCAGAGGATAATGTTTAGATATCAAATAGTGCCACTACAAGAAACTATTTATTCTGTGATGTTCTCCTGGCGACGGTTTCAGAAAACGTCGCTATTTTACCTTGAGCCCAGAAAGCCCAGAGAAGCCTAGAGAATTGCGACGAAATCATTGCGACAGTTTCAGAAACGTTACCATTTTGCTCTAAGCCCAGATAACTGTAACGTTCCTTCAATTCTGTCACGGCTCGGCCCAAAACGCTGCAACGTTTATACAAATCCGTCGCGAACATAAATTTTTAAAAAATTATCATTTCCCATATGAAAAAATAAAAATATTTGCATCATGTGAGGTTCGAACTGTGGTGTTGAGTTTTATGAACAAAACGTCCGCGATCATCAAATAAAATATAATCTTATTTATGAATGAAGAAAAATGATAAATTAAAAATCTAAAAAAGGAAATATGAGCAGATTGATGCTAGAACCCAACACCTCATCCTCCAATCCAAAGCGTTTTACCACTCCCTACTTTACAATTGTTGTCTTTCTTAAGCATTTGGTTGTTTTATTCAAAATCTAACTACAGTAGTAGGCCGCGCGCTGCTCCTGGCCTGCTCGCTTCGCGCTGGGCCTGCTCATTTACGTGGGCCGCGAAGCTACTCCGCCAGGCCTGCTCGCTCGCGCGGCCCAGTTCGCTTGCCGAGCCGCTCGCTCGCGCGTCGCTCGCTCGCTGGGCCGCTCGCTCACGCGGCGCTGGCCAAAAATAAAAAGTGCGGAGAGGGGTTTCGAACCCGCGACCTAGCAGGACAATGCTGCACCTTCTACCACTACACCACTTCATCGGTTGTGATGGTTTGATGATATTGTGCTCCATATATTCATAAATGGAGTTTCGGGACCACGTGGAAGCATTGGTATGGTCGAGTTGCTTCTCTGGGACCACGTGGCGCATGGTAAGCTCGTTTCCCCGTCATTTTTTCTTTTTAATCTACAATTAAAATTTGAAACTGGTGTTTCTCGGTCATGGTAACTTCAAATTCATTGGTTCTTTTTTCTGATTTTTTGTAAAATCATGATCTTTCATGTAATATCATTGGAGGGCTTTTCTGAGGGCCAAGGGGTAGGTGTCCTGGTGCCTGAATCCTGTGGCGGTCGTACGCCATGCTTCGATGGGGTGGAGGTCACTCTTGGCGACCACTATGACCACTCTGCAGCGCTGGGTCCCATGGTGCTCATACTCCCGGCTGTAGTACCTCGGGCGTTCAGGCACGCCAAGGCGCTCTAGCGCGGGGATCAACAGGCTAGCAAAGCCCGGAGTGATTGGGCAAACTCCCTGGGTCCACCCTTCTTCAGCCATCTGAAACCAGGGGAAAACAAAAATTGAACAGATGTAGGGTAAAAGGTGATCTTTATTGCATGACAAGGATGGTACAAGATCAGGGATACAACGACGCTAAGACGATAGATTTAACTGGATACCACAGTCTCGACCCAGGGTGATACAAGCCTAGGGGTGCTAATCACTAGCCTAGGGGACGTAGCTAAGCACAAGGCGGCGCTTCTTCAGAGGGAGCTGATACTCTGGCATTTCTTCTTCGGTCTGAGTGCCTGCGTCCACATGGGTCATTTCTGGTTCATCTTCCAACAACCCTCTTTCTCTCCTGTACGCTTCCAGGTTATCCATATACTCATAGTAGGCCTGGCATCTAACCTGGTGAGTGGCTAGGGAACTGACAGCCTGTGTGGCCGTCGCCTTCTGTACTTCCAGTTCTTCCTTCGTTTCTCCTAGCTCTCTCTTTACCTCTTCTAGCTCCTTTTCTGCCTTCTCGGCTCTGCGGATCTGGTGCCTCAGCTGTCCCGATGTCTCCCGGTACAGCCTGTCTAAGCCAGTGAGGTAAATGGACAAGTGGGACACAGTGTCCTCCATATCTTCATCTCTTCCAAGGCTCCTCATTTGGGTAATCCATTCGCGTCCTCCACTTTCCAGGGGTGGGGTAAATCCTAGTGCTGTTCCCACGAGGTACTGCCTGTAGAGCTCGCGGAGGCACATCAAGGCTCTCCTTGCGGCTTTGCGGTAGGCATTGGGGCGGTCGTAGCCGGTGGCGTGGACAAACCAAGGTGCCACTTCCTTGTACAGTGAGCTCCTCCCCACAAAAATGAACATCCGGCACCGACGGGTACCATTGGTGGTGCACTCCCGGTAAAAGTACTCGGGGGTCTCTGTGACTCCAACGTGCTCCAGGCTGAGCAGCAGCAACTTGGGGAGGCCAGGTTCTGCGGGGCAGACTCCTTCGCCCCAACCCTCGTCAGCCGACTGGGCCATCTGGAACAAGTCAAAAAGCCGTCGGTGAGTACTTGTGTGGGGGAAAGGATTAGGCAAGAACAAACTGGTGAGAGAAGACTAGGTAGGGTCAAGATCCTAGGGGTACGTCCTACGGCCAACCTATCGGCTCTGATACCACCTGAAGCGTCCCCTCGAAAGAGAGAACTTAATGTGATACAAATACCAGTCCCAGGATGCTGGTTCACATTATTACAACAGATAGTTCAGTAAAGAAACAACATTACGGATGACGGTGGCATTGCAGGGCCACGACAAACAGAACTAGAGCTAAGCTCCAGATAAAAAGGTTGAAAACATAGAGGTCTTCATCAGAGTGGATATCCATGCGGCTTCAAGCGGGTGACCCTAACACACAGGCAAAGGTTGGGTGCAGAACGAACCCTCCTACTCGACGTCCTCAGGGACAAAGTCTGGATCCACTTCTGTAACAAATTAAGCAAGGGTGAGTACTTACGTACTCAGCAAGCACAAACACATCCACGGAAGGTATATAACAGAGTATGCAAGTATTTAATCAAGGACAGGTTTATGGTTTATTTTGCAGCAAAGCTAGTTTTACACATGCACGGGTTTATTTTATAAAGGGTTTTCACAATTGTTTTAGTAGTATCACAGTATAACTGATTGTCTTTTCTCAACACCAACTGCTGCTACCAGACTCCCCGTCTGTCGTAGCCTGAAACCAAAATCCCACATTTCCACCAAAACAGGGGACTAGTGAAGTGACCAAGCCATAACTCGCCCAATGCCGTGGACACGGCTATCCGGATAGGTTTTAACTCTGCAGAGGTGTACACAACCACAAGAAGGCTACCACAACATGATCACCTTAGTGTCAGTGCAGCTCCTATCAAAGCCATTACCCACCATAGCTAAACTGACAAGTTATCACAGACGCGACTAGGGGGTCAGCAACCTACCAACGAGGTTCTACCCAGGGGCATAACTCACATAGATCGTATCCCCGGCTCCATAGCCCACTGTTGCTCACCAGCACACCCCATAACCAACAGCTTATCTAGTGGGATTTATGCTAGGCCGTTGCCACATACAACGGTTGAGTGGCGGTACAATCAAAAGGGTTAGGCAAGATGTCATATCAACATCATCCCAAAACTGTGCCAGGAAAGACATCTCCCACCATGCTCAACCACAGAGGTACGAGCTCACCTCGGTATTTCAAGATTCCGCACATAAAGCGGAGGGCTTTTCTGAGGGCCAAGGGGTAGGTGTCCTGGTGCCTGAATCCTGTGGCGGTCGACGGAAAAAGAGAGCGGGTGATGATGGCATGATTGTTTTTGAGTATAGACTGGTTGGATTTGGCGGGAATATGTTAGTGAACATTGTGGTGGAGTTTGGGGTCAAACGGGATTAATTTGGCGCATGAAATGACGAGTTTGGTGGAGTTTAGGGGCTGTTTATAAAGGACAGGGACCTTTTTGTAATTATGGGAAGGTCCAGGGGCTTCTGGCGAAATAAATAGAGAGAGGGGGAATAGTG
>OAMR01000373.1:1158090-1185265 GCA_900205405.1 Echinochloa crus-galli | reverse complement strand
TGACGACTCGGAGGCCTCCGGGGCGGCGCCGCCGGCGGCGGACGCGGCCTCGGTGGAGGCCAGCACGGCGGTGGCCATGGCGGCGGCGACGAGCAGGGCGAGGAGGATCCTCTTCATCTCCATCTCGCTTTCTCGGGCTGGGGCGGTGGACGTCGGGAGACCGGTGGTTGCCGGCGGCTTGCCTGAGGTCGGCGGGCGGTGGCTTGCTTGCTCCTCTCGGTCGGGCGGCGAGAGTTTATTAGTTTCTTGGCTCTTATTGAAGGCTGCTGCTGCTGCTTCAGCTCTGTGTGTTGCTTCTGCGGCTTTTGGGAGGAGGGGAGACGAGGGCTTTATAGGGAGGTGGTGCCTGGACTTCTGTGGCTAGGGGAGAGATTAGGGGAGGTTTGTGAATGCTAATCTTGGGGTGTTCTTCTTCTGTTGGGGAGGCTGATTTGGTCGGATGGTTCGCGGCTTCTGCACGTGGATGGTGGAGCGGCATCTGCGTTCAGCATTTGTGGCCTTTTTTTTTTGGTTTTAACATGAAGGACGGCCCAGCCTCTGCTCGATCACAAGCACACATAGCCCCAACCTGTTATTGGCCCTTGATATTGAAGTAGTTACCATTAGGTACCTTGTTAGTTGTTACATATATAGTTGCATGTATGTACATATGGTTTTGATGCATATATAGATCGGTTGATTTACTTGAAAAGATCAGAGTCGCTGCAACAGTTCTTTAGTTTTCTGATTTTTTTTACTAGTAGATTTTTCCATAATAACTACATTGTGCCTGTGACAAGAAGCCTGGCGAGTGGCGGCGATGGAACAATTGTTGCTGTTATCTCTCGATGAATTCCACGTATGTGAGATAGAAGCAGTCAGATTGAGGAGCATATATGGCTGGTACAGTGTTCAAAATGCAGCTGTCTGATCTGGTGTCATGCTTGAATACCAGGAATTCAGCCATTTTTAATATAGTTCTTGACTCAGGTAGGTGTTAATTTTTTTTCCTCCAAGCTTGGGCTAAAAGGCCCGACGTGGTTGTAAAGAGGGCTCTCGACAGGCGCACAGCAGGTGTGTGGTACACACTGACCACACAACACCCAGTGAGACGCCACTGTTTCTATATAGCTTTTGGAAGTTTCGTTCAACAACATAGTTTCTTGTGTGTTGACGCAAAATCGAGTAGTGAACCTTTGAGTAGATAACATACGATAGACCTCGGAGATCTACTTTACTCCGATGCGGAGCCCGTAAATCGACGCGCTTTGGTGTGTGTGGCAGTCAATTGGATCTACAATTGACAAATGACAAGGGATAAGAAACGTAAAATTCATAGATTAGCTATGATTCCGAACTTTCCTCTTTGAGTCGTATCAGCTTAGATCAGTCGATGCGTGGTTTAAAGTCTAAATCCAAGTCTAGATCGGCTATGCGCTTAAAAGCTTGAAGCTGACAAAAAACTTGTAAGTAGACCGGATAAATTGTGATAAAAACTAAAACTTAACAGAATTAAATAAATAATCTATCAAGAATTAGCAATTATCGATAACTGGTGAACGAGAATAGAAACAGATCAAGAAAGCCTAAAGTGACGACCCTAATCAGATCTATGAACTTTCCATAAATTGATGTAACAACTAGATCAAGATAAAAAATAATACACTAAAACCTATAATCTAGCAGGTATGATAACTCTTAGGAGAACATGATCAAACACGATGATGCACCCGGAGGTTTAAATCTAGATACACTAGATAGACGCGGAACTTATAGATAGCCGGAGATCAATATCCCTGCTTGATTTGGAATAACTCGCAGATAATTACTTTACTCTACTCTTAGAGCAGAAATGTAACGATACTTGAGAAAGTAGATTGTTTTGATTGACTGATGGATCATAAAATAATGGCTAGGGGTACACATTTATATCCTGGGATAATGACTCCTGATGAACTACGATCCATAAAACTTCTCTAACAAATATCGAAACAAAAGGAAACCCTAAGGTGCGTACTCTAATTTCCTTACTATAGAGTCCCATTCCATAAAGCTTTCCTTGGCCGATCCACCCACAAACAGATCAACATGCATAATTATCCAGACTCTTTGCTCGTAACATAGGCCAACAGTCATGCCATAATCCTTCTTTCTTTTTTTAAGAGTAAAATCCATCACCGGTCCCTAAACTTATACCGTTGTGTCATTCCGGTCCCTAAATTTGCAAATCGACCGTTTATGTCCTCAAACTTGTTCGGTTGTGTTATCCCAGTCCCTAAACTTACATACCACTCATTTAGATCATCCAACTTTTCAGTTGTGTCACCCCAGTACCAAGACAGGACGGTCTAAAACTTTATATCAAAAAATAATTCATAACTTTTTCATGTGAAGTCTAATGAAGATAAACTTTATATCAAAATTGTAGCCCTCGACGCGACCTACAACTTTGTCATTTAAGTATAAAACTTTATAATAAAAGAATAAAAGAAGCTTTTATTGATTCATTTAAGTTACAGAAAAATTTCTGAACCCAAGAATTCAAAATGACAAGTTCTTCTGTACTCAGAAAAAAGAACCACTTAGAATAGCCAAACAGATTATATTTATTGAAAAATGCAAATTGATATGGGTTTAACATAATTTTTCATTCAGCCCCTATTATGAAATATCTCTAGTCCTACCAATGCATTTTTAAAAATTTCCATGATAACCAAATTCTCTTTTCAATGTAAAAGTGATGCAACATTATTAAATGAAGCTATCCTTCTTCTATTAGGATCAAGATATTGTAAACCAACAATAAAACCTCTCAAAACTATTCTAGTTAGGTATTTATTAAAAAGATAGTCACTTTTGCTGTTCCAGTTTCGTCAAATGAGAGTTTTATTTGGAAGGTTCAATGCTTTTCGTTTTTGAGATATATAACATCACATACTCATCCTTATATATAAGCACTTATAGTCATCTATATGTGAACATATGTTTAAAAATACAAAAACTCATGCTGGGTTGGAGACTCGAATGGATCAACCATAAAAAACTTAAGCACGAGGACGTAGCTTCAATGCTAACACCCGATATGTGTTCATAAAACATGCATATAACACCTATGAGTGGTAATATACCGGAGTGGTACTTCTGAGCTTCTAGAAAAGGAAAGAGTGGTATTTCCTAGTAAAAAACATAGAGAAAGAAAAAAAGGCATATAAAAAGGGTAGACGCCTAGGTGTCAATCCAACGGCAATGGTCTCTACGCCGCCCCTACCATAGAAAAATTGCCGCAGGCCAGTAAGGGGTAGTATGGTAATTTCATGCCCTCTTCAGTTTCCTTTATATCTCCACCTCTTCTCCCCTGTTTAGCCCACATTTCGAAGACCACCAAATTCCGTATGATTCTTCTCCCCTTAGCTTCGCATCCTTCCTAGGTTAGCACCTCGCAACTCTTGATTCAATCCGATTTCTCTCTCCCCCCCCCCCCCCCCCTCTTTGATCTCTAGATTTGGGGCCTTAACCTGACATCACGCGGTCGATCCAGGCCATATGTTTTATGTTCTCTTTTGATTGTTCTTGATTATTTGATCGATTTTTGTGCCTTGCCACTATAGGATCGGCAAAGAGGAAGCACAAAAAGGGCCATCTTGTTCAAGGTTTGTGGTTTATGGCCACTCTGCATCTAATTAATATCTTCTTATTATTTTTTAATTTTTTGGTGAAAAATTGTGTTTGCCTGGTAAAAAGCTAAGACTTTTGTAGTCAATGTTGAATGGGATGATGTAACCAGTTGAGCTGCTCCAGTTTATTTGATATGGTCTAGATTTCTGTGGCAAATAGTGATGAATAGCCAGAGAAATTTCAGGTGTACTATTGTAAAGGCGCTTTTCTCCATGTATCAGGCGTTGTTGTTCCAGCTAGTTGATGCCTCTTTAGGTGCTTTTCTCAAAGTTAGTGAGTATATATGGTTGTTTATTTGTAGATTTGTTTCTTTGTTGCATAAGCCGTGAAATGTTGTGGTTTCTTTTATAGTTGATTCCGCCCCTATTGTGAGGCTTTTGGGTGACTCCATTGTTAGCCTAATGATAATACAGGTTCCAAAGCTAGTACCTTTAGTTTGGTGTTTGAACAATGGTACAATTAACCTTTATGACGCTTCTTGGAGTTAAATTTAGTATGCGCAGGGTGTTGATTCATTAGGCTGAAGCATGTTTTGACGCATCAAGAACATCACATACTCATCCTTATATATAAGCACTTATAGTCATCTATATGTGAACATATGTTTAAAAATACAAAAACTCATGCTGGGTTGGAGACTCGAATGGATCAACCATAAAAAACTTAAGCACGAGGACGTAGCTTCAATGCTAACACCCGATATGTGTTCATAAAACATGCATATAACACCTATGAGTGGTAATATACCGGAGTGGTACTTCTGAGCTTCTAGAAAAGGAAAGAGTGGTATTTCCTAGTAAAAAACATAGAGAAAGAAAAAAAGGCATATAAAAAGGGTAGACGCCTAGGTGTCAATCCAACGGCAATGGTCTCTACGCCGCCCCTACCATAGAAAAATTGCCGCAGGCCAGTAAGGGGTAGTATGGTAATTTCATGCCCTCTTCAGTTTCCTTTATATCTCCACCTCTTCTCCCCTGTTTAGCCCACATTTCGAAGACCACCAAATTCCGTATGATTCTTCTCCCCTTAGCTTCGCATCCTTCCTAGGTTAGCACCTCGCAACTCTTGATTCAATCCGATTTCTCTCTCCCCCCCCCCCTCCCCCTCTTTGATCTCTAGATTTGGGGCCTTAACCTGACATCACGCGGTCGATCCAGGCCATATGTTTTATGTTCTCTTTTGATTGTTCTTGATTATTTGATCGATTTTTGTGCCTTGCCACTATAGGATCGGCAAAGAGGAAGCACAAAAAGGGCCATCTTGTTCAAGGTTTGTGGTTTATGGCCACTCTGCATCTAATTAATATCTTCTTATTATTTTTTAATTTTTTGGTGAAAAATTGTGTTTGCCTGGTAAAAAGCTAAGACTTTTGTAGTCAATGTTGAATGGGATGATGTAACCAGTTGAGCTGCTCCAGTTTATTTGATATGGTCTAGATTTCTGTGGCAAATAGTGATGAATAGCCAGAGAAATTTCAGGTGTACTATTGTAAAGGCGCTTTTCTCCATGTATCAGGCGTTGTTGTTCCAGCTAGTTGATGCCTCTTTAGGTGCTTTTCTCAAAGTTAGTGAGTATATATGGTTGTTTATTTGTAGATTTGTTTCTTTGTTGCATAAGCCGTGAAATGTTGTGGTTTCTTTTATAGTTGATTCCGCCCCTATTGTGAGGCTTTTGGGTGACTCCATTGTTAGCCTAATGATAATACAGGTTCCAAAGCTAGTACCTTTAGTTTGGTGTTTGAACAATGGTACAATTAACCTTTATGACGCTTCTTGGAGTTAAATTTAGTATGCGCAGGGTGTTGATTCATTAGGCTGAAGCATGTTTTGACGCATCAAGTAGCTTGATTGTTTTAATAGATTATATGATTGTTCACTATTATAGTAACAAATGCAAGAAATGTTAGAATATCTTGTAGCATCTAGTTGGTATTGATCCAGCGGCTTCTATCATTTCTAGTCACAGAAGACATGGAGCACAAGGAGACTGGATGCCAGGCCCATGAGGGACCCATCCTTTGCATCAATAAGTGTGGCTTCTTCGGCAATGCTGCCACCATGAATATGTGCTCCAAGTGCCACAAGGAGACGATAATGAAGCAGGAGCAGGCCAAACTAGCTGCCTCCTCTACGGACAACATTGTCAATGGCATCGATGTTGTGAAGGAATCAGTAATTGCTAGCAACTCAGTGGTAGCTGTTGCACAAGTCGAGGTGGAAGTAAACAAGCAACCCGCTGATGTTGTTGAGCCTAGTAAGGGGACCACGATCATCTCCAAAGACAAGGAAGGGTTGAATAGGTGCAACACTTGCAGGAAGAGGGTTGGGCTTACAGGATTTAAGTGTCGGTGTGGGAACTTGTATTGTGCACTCCACCACTACTCTGACAAGCATGATTGCAAGTTTGACTATCGGGCTGCAGCTAGGGATGCCATTGCCAAGGCTAACCCACTGGTGAAGGCGGAGAAACTCAACAAGATATAGGAGTTCCTATGGTTGGCGCAAGAAAGATTGCAATCTACCATACTTTGTCATGCAGATCTGCTGCTTGATCCATGCCTTTCCGTTTAATGTTTTCTACTATAATCTCGTTATATATTCGATAGTGCAATGTATGGTGCAAACTTAGTTTGCACCTTCAAGAACCCTCACCTCTGCATTTGGTCTATTCAAATGGTTTGCATGTTGGCTATGTTGTGTGAGCTTTATTTATGATTGTCTTGCTCATGGTATATTGTAGCTTCACATTTAGGCCATTTTTGTTTGAGTTGTAGCTTTTGGGCTTGTGGCTGAAAAGATGGATTTATGGCTTTTAGCTTTTGGCTGCTGACTTTTTGTTATTAGCTTTTGTAATAAATTCTCAGCACATCAAAAGCTAGAAAAAGCTCACCTCGGCCAGTTTTCAGCTTTCTAGCTTTTCTAAAGTCACCAGAAGCCCGAAAGCTGAAACAAACATATCCCTACTGCTTGGATCTTGAATCTTGTTCGTGTTCAAGTTTTCTTAAAGCACCATGATATTGATTCTAATTTGACTGTTACCATTCTACCAATCAGAAGTGTTTTGAATACGTAGGCATATTGCCAATCCATGATGCCACGACATGCTAGCTACCTAGCCATGCCTTGCATCGGGAAACATGGTTTTTCAGCTCCTACACGTGATTTCATTTACATGGAGTACAAACATTAAGTCGTGGAAAATTTCCACTCAATGTAGCCCTAGGCTATGGGTGCGCCCTTTGAATTAAAAATAAGTGGTGGTTTACATATTTGATATTAAAAAATTCAAAATTATCCGCGTGGACTCAAGTGAAGAAAAATCTTATGTGAAATTGCAGCACTCGTGGATTTATAAGGCTATTTAGCTGGTAACTCTTTTTAAGACAATTTAGATCCATCCAAAGTTTTCGATAAAAAGGTACGCCCTCCATCTTAGAAGCATAAAGAAAAAGGTATAAAGAAAAAGAAAACTTCAAAGAAAGGAGGAGATCGTGTTTTTGAACATGATAAACCATCTCATGGAGGTTCTTCACACAACAACAATAAGTGATTTTTGTTGTTGCATGAGTGTCGTCGGCTTCCGAATAGATGGTGCGAATGTGCCATAATTGACAGTGTATTTTGTTTCTTTGACAATGAGCATGTTCTGAGCCTAGCAAAGGATTGGGCTGGTTGTACCTGGACCTTTCCTCTCTGCCCCATCTGCTCGCGCCGGTGCAATCCTCACCCAGCTCCGCGTGCGGCATCATGTGTTTCGCTAGGCACACTCGTGGCCGCGCCGCTTGCGGTGTTGGCCGCCTGTTGTCCACTTTTCATATTCTATCTTTAGTGTAGTATTACAAATGGCTATAGCGTTCCATTTCAGTGTCATGTAAGTAAATTTAATACCACCACACTAATTTATCGAAATACAGAGGAAATGTGTTCCATCCAAATGAAATTAGGTGTATACTATTTTCAAACTTTAGAAACTGCTCCACTATAATATTTGGCATAAAAAAATTATTTCACCTGACCACCCCTCGTCACGTAGGTTGCGCACTAAATATTATATGGTTATGGTTAGTCTATGGAGCAACAAATGCATTGGAGCTTTCACTTATAAGAACACCAAAATTAAACTCTCTATTGGACTTTTGGAAAAAAAAACTTCTTATTGGCTTTAGAAAAAGAAAAGAATGGCGGACAAGTATTTTGCCCGTGGGTTGCTAAACGGGGCCGGGACCCTCTCCGGCTCTCCGCCTCCGCCCATCAACGGCCTATCTAGGGCCCAATCTCCGTAAAATGGGGTCCTCGGCCCATGGCAATCACACGCTGACACGCACATAGCGGTCTTCTCTTCTGACCCGGTGTCGCCCGCAGTTCCCCGCAAGGCCGCAACACAGGCGAGACGACAGCGCGGTTGCAGCGAGAGGGACAAAACCCTCGCCATTCGCCGCCCTCCTCGCGCCGCCGGCGATCCAGCCCGCCGGGATCGGCTCCGAGGTTGTTCTACGCCAACCCCTTCTCCCCGCCCCAGCGGAGATCCGGGCCGCCGGAGCCGCCCCCGGTCTAGGGCCGAGAGGTTCGCTGCCCCCACCGCCGCCTCCGGTCCAGGGTTTTGGAGGTGCCGGGTCTCGAATCGTGGAGGTACGCATCCCGAGCTCCATGTTCCCCAGATGCGCATGCTTAGTCGCGACGGCGGTGGCTTGATCGGGAATTTAGGGTTTCGTCGGGTGCCGGTTATGCAAGGTTGGCTCTTGCGATTTCGCACCGTTTGTGGCTGTTTGCTCGTGGATTGGAGCCCGCATCCTGTTCCGGTTCGTGTGTGTGGAGGTAGGGAGGCGTTGCGTGCTTAGATCCCTTGTTGCGGATTGCAGTTGATTAGTTCGATTTGCTTGGTTTTTATAGCCTTTTCGTTTTTTTGTGAGCAGCCCTTTTCTCGTGTGCGGGAACAGCTGATTGAGTGGCACGCTTGGGATGTGTAGGCCTTTTAATGATTGTAGTGAACTATGTATTCCCCATTTCGCTCGTTGATAATGCCTAAATCATGTTTTGCAGTGGCGTGCTGGATTGCTTTTCATGTCTGTTATTCAGTTAGTTGTATGTATGACGCTACTACCGTTATGACACATTCCTCGTGCTTTTTATCCATTCTTGATGTATATCCACTCTCACTCGATTCTCTTGTTTGTTTGTCTTGTATTGCGCTCGTGTCGCTTCTCTAAGTAGTTGATTGTTAAATAGCTATATGGATGTTGGCTTATTGCTGCAAGGTATTATTTATTGCACAAAAAAGTTTCCCTCTGCGGTCATTATTGTCTCCATTTCAGCTTGAATTATGTAACTCATTAGCATCAGTTCTTTTGTGCCCCTTGTAGTTGGTTTCTGTGCAGCATAGTAAAGTTGTTGGGTAGCTTCACTACATGGGTTACTTTCTGTAACTTAATTAATAATAACCAGCTAAGCAATTCCAGCTTTAGTACGTAAGTTGCTAATATTGATTTGCTTCATAACATTTCTGCTCAGTTAAATAATGCGGATAGGTAGCTTCACTACTTGATGACCTGCCATAACTTCCCCCCCCCTGCAAATAGAAGTCATGGAAATCTTTAGTTCTATTAATGAAACCCGTTACTATTGTTACGATGTTTTCTGTGGTAAATATGTTGTTTCTGCTCGGTTCAGTGATGCTAACAAGTGTTCTTAAGGTGTCGCCTAGTCATCGTATAGGCAATAAGGTGCTCCAGGAGGGCTGGGCGTCCTGGATACCTTGCCAAAAATGATGAGGATAGAGGGTTAGGGGGAGATGTCGACGAAAGATGGGAATTAAACTGTACAGAAAGATGTAGTACATTGTTAGCTCAATCTTTTGCTTTTTAATGTTTATTTTGTGAGTGTAGAGTGATTGCCATTGATCACTTGCTGTCTTTTTCGTTTTTTATAGCGAAGTATTTCTATATTTTATCACTTTCTGAATAGTTGACATGCAATTCATTTTGTTGGATTTTTGTTTTGGCACTTATCATATTCAGCACGTAAGGTTATGCATTTATTTGTGCAGGCTTGACATTTAACTGGCCATAGTTTATCAAGTGTTAGCAATGGGTTTTGATAATGAATGTATCTCGAACATTCAATCCCTTCCTGGTGAATATTTCTGCCCTGTTTGTCGGACACTTATATATCCCAATGAGGCTCTACAAGCTCAATGCACACATCTATATTGCAAAGCCTGCTTGGCATATGTAGTGGCAACCACAAAAGCTTGCCCTTATGATGGCTACTTGGTGACAGAAGCTGATTCCAAGGTATGCATATTCAGTGAGTTCACATGTATGAACTAGTGTCGCTCCTCTTATAACCTAATTTGCAACATGCAGCCTCTGATGGAATCAAATAAAACCCTTGCTGAGACAATTGGCAATGTCGCAGTCCATTGCCTGTATCATAAGAGTGGCTGCCAATGGCATGGAACACTATCTGCCTGTATCACACATGGTACTACTTGTGCATATGGGAACTCCCCTGTTGTTTGTAATCGTTGCGGGACACAAATTGTGCATCGTCAAGTGCAAGAACATGATCCACTCTGCAATGTATGTCCATCATGTCTTTAATAACTTCCTATGCATGTCTAGAATTGTGTTGGTAGTGATAGTTTCTTTTTACTTATTTTGTTATATTGAAGGGCTCATCTCAAACTCAACAAGCTGATGGTATCCAGGCACAGTCAGTAGGAGTTACCACTCAGTCAGTCCCCCAAGATCCGTCACTCGCCTCAGCAGGATCTGCTGCAGCTACAGCTACAACCCTGCCATCTTCAACTACGACCACAGCTGTAACAGTTTCTGCATCAGCAACAGGAGGGGCAGCTGGTGCAAGCACAGCAACATGGCCTCCTTCCTTTGCAGATACATCAGGTTCTGCTTCACAAACTTCAACAGCTGAGTATTACCAGCAGCAGCAGCTCCAATATTCACAGTACTACCAGCAGCAGCACCCTGGCCCTTACATGCAGCAATATCAACAGTATGGCCAATACCAGCAGGTGTATCAGCAATACACGCAACTCCCAATGCAAGTACAATCCCAAAACATGATGCAAGGATCTTCCCGCAGCAAAATCTTCAGCCTCAGATGCAGCTTAACTCTCAGCTTCAACCTCCACAACTGCAGCAGCAATCATACCTGCAACCTCAGGCCTATGCTCAACAAACACATCATATGCAACCCCAGAATGCTTCATATCCGCAGCAGCAGACACCTCATGGTGCTCCACTGCAACCACCTGTACATGCTTCCCACCAACAAGCACCTGTTTCTCAGCATCCTGCACCAATGCGTCCTCCATTGCCAGGCCAACAACCAGCTATGCTGCCTCCTCAGGCAATTCATCATACACCGCAACATCAACAACACATTGGATACCATGCTCAGTGGCCTCCACACTCATCAGTTTCCTCACAATCAGTTCAACCATACCAGCAAGGAATGCCCTCATCGCAACAAGTGCATCCCCAACCTGGTCAGCCTTATACACAATTGCATGTTCCTGGCAATGCTGGACACCATGTTCAAAATTCTGCTGCTAGAGCTGCGAATCATCTTGCACCGCCACAGCAATTTCAACATCAACAGCCAACACCGCTTAGAACTCAGTCACCTGCTGCTGGACAACCTATTGGGCAGGGTTCTTTAGATCTGGAAACACAGAAGTCAGAAAATGCAAGTAATGCTGCTGTTAGTGAAAATAAAAACAATGGTGCTGAATCAGCTGTCATGAGACCTACAGCGTCACAATCATTGGGTGATGAAAACATGAACAGCAAACATAATGGTTTCAGTGGTGTTAGCAAAGATGCAGTGCGAACTGGTATTGCATCACATGGTGCAGATGGTTCGATCAGGAGGGATGGAATTGCTGATCGGGCAGGCAATTCTCATGGTCCAGTTTTGCAGGGAGGCAAAGACCACAAGGCTTCAGATGGATCTACTAATCATGAGAAAGGAGGACCATTCCAGCAGATATCGCAGCAAAATGCAGGGGCACTGGGCTCCTATGTGCCCCCAGGCATGGGACCGCAACGTCAATCTGGACCCGATAGAATGCTTCCTCAGCATATGATGCATCCTGGTCATAAACATGGTTTCTCTGAAAATGTTCGGCCTCAGTTGCAGCAACCACATGGTTTGTTTCATTCTGGAATGACACCAAGGCCATTTGGAGAGAACCAGACTCAGATGCCAACATCGCAGCCTGAACGTCATGGTATCAGACTGGGTGATGGTATGGTTCGGCCACACATGGTTGGCCCATTGCCTGAACGTCATGACACAATGTTGCCTCCCTTTGTCCTTGAACATTTGGGCCAGCCACCTGTAAGTGGAAGGGCTTTCCATGAGGAGGGGTTCAACACTTCAGGGGAACACCTTAGGTCAAATGCAGCATATCCTGGTAGACATGATAATATTGAAGACGGTCTAAAGCAGTTTCCAGGGCCAGCCAATTTGGATGGTCAGGGCCTGCAAAGGGGTCCTAGACCTTTTGAGGGAGCTTTAGGTCGATCTGATGGTTTCCTTGATTCATATTCAGGAAGGCCTCCATTTCCAAACCAGAAAAGTCCATTTCCTGTAGGCTTGCATGAGGATTTTTCAAGGAAGCCAAATGCTACTGTTGGTCACCCTGACTTTCTGTCACATGGTGCAGAATTTGATCATCACCGGGCTGATGGAATGCCCAATTTCAGAAACCCAGGTATAGATTTAGTAACTATAAACTTGTGGAAGACTTGATTGGCAGCAGGTTAATTGGTTCCATGAGTGAAGCTTACGACTCCTTGGAGCTTTTCTGTAATATGCCAGTGATGGTCCTCTATTGAATTATATTGAATTCAAATGGCTTTCAGGTCCATTTGTTCAAGGGATGAGTGGTGGTCCTCATGGTCCCCGTAAAGACCAGCTTGGCTCTGGTAATCTTCCTGGGAATTTACAACATCCTTTTGAGGGTCCAGAGTTCGCCCCAACTCGTTTCAACCCTGGTGATTCTTTTCCTTCCACAAGCCTACATGTTGTTGGTTGTGTGGACAGCCCTATGGATGGCCATTGCATTTAACTGAACCTTCTAGTCCATTTTGTAGGTCACATGCATCTAGGTGATCCTAATCTTGTCGCGGACTATTCTCAGCACAGATTTCCTAAAGAATCAGTGCGCTTTGGTTTGGTGGGTCATCAGTGTTAGCACATGAATTTATTCTATTACAAAGCATTATCACTTTCCATACTTTCCATATCCTGTTATTATTGTTGACTATGTAAGCTCTAAGCTATTGTTCATTGTTCTGTCTAGGGTGGATCCTTGAGCAATGGAAATGTTGGTTGGTGCAGAATATGCATGTTTAACTGTGGGAGTGCTGAGAACCTGGATCTGCATGTACAGACAAGGGAACACCAACAATGTGCCATGGACATTGTGCTGAAAATGAAACAAGATGTTGCAAAGAGGCAAAAACTGTGAGAGTTTTTTTAAAACTAATTTGATCTCGAATATCCAAAGTTAAGCATCTCATTGTGTAGACTCTGAAATCACCTCCTACTCAGGAATTTTGGAGGCCCAAAGTCATTCCACAACAAAAAGGCAGCTGGGAAGGGCCAATTTCGTGGAAATAGGCGTTAGTGTTACATGGTTAAGTGCTTGATGTGATTTTGAAGGTGAGTTAGGGTGGTTCCACAAGTGCAGCCATTGTGTCCCTACGGTTCTGTTGATTACTTCTGAATCCTTTTTTTTTTACCAGGTTCTACTGAAGCTTATGGACGTTTCGAAGGCAATTGAGAATCAGGATCTCGTTCAGACACCTTGTTCATGCAGTTCAGCATATTTGAAGTGGAACTTGTAATGGTCCCAAACTTTTGTTGCTATGTTGATCTGCAGAGTTCACATTCCTTTATGATTTCTGTGGTTACCATTTTGGATGTCTTACTTCACATACTTGTGCAGAAGTTGTTCCGGGAATGCTTTAGCTTGCTAGTACCCTTTAATTTGCTATATGGCTATATGTGATAATATTAATATATGACTCCATTGTTTTTCAACTAGGCTCATACTTCGTATGATGGTGACCTAATACTAGTACAGTAGTACACCGCGCGTGAAACTTTTGCAAAAAGACTTGTAATTGTATAGACAGCCATAAAATAGAAAATATCATTGGGAACTTTTGATAAGGGGCTGATGGAAAATTGTTTCTGGTACTTCCAGTGCCTGAAATTTTGCTAGTTTTGCACAGATATTAGATCCCAAAACCTTAATCATATATTTTTTAAGGATTGAATGCTGCATCGTCTTTAATGAATTACTTATCATGGAATCAGTTATGTTCACATAAAAAAAGAGGAGAAAATCTGCTGCATTCCTGATTAAAACTTGGACTAGAGCTACTGACATGTCTATGTCATTGCACAACAACATAGCCTTCCCAAGCAGCAAAGTTTATCTCATTAAAATGGTTTTTTTTTTCTACGAGGACATCCACTAGTGTTAAAGGGAGGCTTAGAAGGATATGAAGAGGTTTGAGCTGTGACTTAGCTTGAATGTTAGCATGGGATGGAAACATGTAGCAAGAGAGAATTGTGATGGTGCCTAATTGAAAAATTCAGAACCAAAGGATGCATGCCCGAATTATGCTCTAATAATGTTCAAAAAGAAAAGAGAAAAGGAAAGATATCTGCTTGATTTTCATATGAATACTGGTGTGTGCATCATGTGTGCAGAGCTTTTTGATACCGATACTGGAGTTGCATTGTTCACTTCTTGTTAATTACTTAGTTCCTGGAGATAGTGATTGTTCACTTGATTCTTATTCAGAATAGGACCTCACTAGAACCCTACTGAAAATAAATGTCAATTATGTTTGTTAGAAAATCAGCGCAGGTTAGAAAGTTTGCTTGCTGGTTTAGGGACTGCAGGAGCTGAGGAGAGACTTTGTTTTCTTTGAGCTGCGATAGCTACTCATTGCTGGTGGCTTTTGCCTCTTGTATTTACAGCTGAAATATACACTACAAAACAGCTATAGTGGCTTACTCCCTAAGGCAAAGACTAGAGTAGACTTGACTTGTACACCCTAAGGAAAGGACTTGACTTGACTAGCTTACTTTTTTTTTTCTTGAATACGCAGGAGAGCTGCGTATTTTTGTATTAAGAGTGACTTGACTAGCTCATTAGCTAAGGAAACTTACTAGCTGCCCATACTAATACTAGGTAGACAAGATAAGCACACAAGAATTATTCTATCAATTTTTATGATATACTGAATTTTGTAATTCACTACAGCTGGACACATGACTTGTTCAGCTATGTTTGATGCGATTGTTCACGTGATATATTTTGCTGCTGGTGGCCTTTTTCTAGACGCGTTTCTACCATAGCGATCATTAAATCATTTGTCTTTTGCTGTTTGTTTGCTAAGCAGAAACTGGAAAGTGTAGGATAATTTCCAGCCGAGGGCTCTTCTGTCATACTTGCATGCTTTCCTAATGATGGTTATGATGACATGCTTTCCTAACAATGGCAGCCATTGCATTTAACTGAACCTTCTAGTCCATTTTGTAGGTCACATGCATCTAGGTGATCCTAATCTTGTCGCGGACTATTCTCAGCACAGATTTCCTAAAGAATCAGTGCGCTTTGGTTTGGTGGGTCATGTCTACTGTTTGGACACTGGTGAATTGCTTTACTTGTAGGATTCATAGAAAACAACTTGAGATAGTTTATCTGTTGATAGTTTATCAGCTGATTTAGTGTGTCCTAGTGTAATGTTGGATCAATTTACAGCCTTGATAGTTTGCCTAGCGCACAGAAGATTTTGCCCCCAAACAAAGTTGCTTGGGCATCACATTGAATATATTTCTCCCAAATTCAGGGTACTTTGGAATTAAACTTGTCATAAATTTTCTTCACCTTCTCATGAATTTTCACCTAGTTTACTGTGATTTTTTATAGAAGTATACTCAGACTTAGGTTTAGCAAGATGATAGCATTGCTCAGAACAACTGTGCGCTTTCTATTCTGTACTACACTTGATTGTAGTCAAGCTATTGAGAAAGCCCCATCTTTTTCCTTTTGCCGCATGCTTGATTTGGAGATCAGCTGCTTGCCTGCTTGCAACTGAATTGGCCAGAGATTTACTCTGTTCAAAATTACATGGTATATTTTGCCTTGCACAAGACCAAGAAATCATTAAGATGAATACACTACCCTCATTATCATCTGAAAAGACTGGTTGGATATGTGGCTGGCTACCATGATAACTTAGCAATTGGTACCAATGGTTTTGTATTCAGAAATGGTGGGTGAAATCCAATATCTGGCTGGCTCAAGTTCCATTGGTTTCTGCCCAGTTTTGGACCCAAAGACTGGACTGCTATAAATTTATAGTTTGAACCTGTTGCACATTTGATCTTTTAGGTATAAAATAGAGCTAAATACAATATTTTTGAAGTAGATATTCTGATTTAGAGGCATGAAATTGGAGGGGTGGTAGGGTAAAAGGAACTATTCGTGTGGCAACAATCCAGTCGGTTACCACTAATTTTCTTGAACCTGGCTTTCCTCCTGTTTAGATTTGAACTGTAGGATGGTGGGGGTAAAAAGGAAATGTATGCTGCAACTTTATTGTATGAGTTTTTTATATACTTAACTTTATTGTATGAGTTAGGAGGTTGTTATGGTGCTAACCTGTATGAAAGTATTATTGTTGTGTAGTGAACTATATGTACTAACACTTATCTACTTGGTGATCTTGTTTGTTGTTTGCACTTGGCATAATTATTTAGATCTATGTTTCTTTTGCGTCTATGTTGTTTTGTGTTATTTTGGGATTCTTGTAGTAACTCAACTGATGGTGGATGTGCCTGAGTGCCCAACTGTCCACTACGTTCGATCCGGCTCATTTTCTGCCTGCATCCGATATTTTAGGCTCCACGGCACGTCGTATGCTCTGCTGTTTGATGAGATACTAATAAATGTAAAACGCCAGTGTTCCTTGTTGCAGTCACCTATGTAAACATTTTTTTGTAATGTGTCAAAAAAACCCTCATTGTGTGTACAAATTATTTTTATCCGCCGTTGTAAATACTATGTAGATTCTTGTTATGTATTCCTCAAAATTAGTATGTGGTGTAAATATTCCAATGCTCGTTTTAGTCGGTTGTGGATGTGCGCATACTAATCAATGCGCCCGCCAATGTAATAAATAAATGATTGTAATGTATTCATAAAAATTTCGCGTAACATTACGGATGTTCAGTTTTTGTGATACTAAAATGTGGCTGCCGATGTACTCCTTCCTTCCATGAGGAATGCAAATCTGAGGCTGAAAAAGTCTGACGAAAGTAGAGGGAATAAGTTGATTCCTGGGACTACCTCCGTTGTTAAATTTAGAACAAGCTAACTAGTTCATTTGAACTAATTAGTTTATACTAAATGTTATAAATTTGAGAACCACCAAGCTTGTTTTGATAGATTAGTTAGAGTGTTGAACTTCCGGAAGTCGTAGTCCGATCTTCTTAGAACTAAGCTTAGGCCTTAGTGAGTGTCCCACTATGGGAGTTTGTTTTTTAAGAAAAATTTGAGAACCTAAAAGGTATATTGAGGTAGCGAGGGAGGACTGCAGGAGAGCCGGTGAGTGCCAGAGGTGATAGAAACGTCGGAGCACTGCAAAGACGGCACCGGCATTTCTTTTTTTTTTTGTAGTTTTGCTGTGTTTAGCTATATTATTGCATAATTTGATGCAATCGGGACATGCTATCCTTTACAGAGCAGAGTGTAGTGCATTGGAATTTTTTTTCTTTTGCTGTATTGGTACCGTGAAATTGCAGATATTGTTACTCGTTCGTGATTCTATACTGGTATGTCACGCTTTTGCCAACACACTATTACTGACAAGTAGAGCTTGAATTATAAGATACACTTTGGCATCCAACACCCGAACATTATGAAATCAGGGAGCCCAACGTTGTTACTGATTGCCAGAGCTTGAATGATTAGGAAAACATACAACAAGAACCCCTTGATTTATTAGTGCAAGTGAACCCATAGAATGGGAAAGGGAAATGGAATGGGATGTAGAGGTGGCTATGAGACAGGGATATCAAGTTCCGTACCCATGTTTGGTATCGAATGGCTATTGGACCATCTGAAGTACTTTATAAACTCAGATTTGTGCTCGTTTGGAATGGTAAAGAATTCATTCTGACCAATTATAAGAGCAGTCTTCACGATTTCATTAGTACAATTTTCTAGCACGTTAAACAATTGATCCCTCAAGCTTCAAGTTCTTTGGCAAGTATGGATAGCACTCAGAACAGCTGTACTTTGCTTCAGCATCCACAGGAGTTTTGGGTGATTATGCTACACTTGAAAACTCCAAAGCAAATCCATCATCGAACATCCTCTTGCAACCACCTGTACGTTTGCTTCCAGTTGGTCGATTGTTACCCTGGCATCGCTGTTGAAAATGGGAGTTGAAAGAACTCAGTTTGGTGGGGTTGCTTCAGTCACATTTGCAGAAGAATGTTCTTCATGCATATCAAATTGATACACAGTTTCCTAAAAAAAAGGCTTTTAGCCTTGGATCCTTTTGCTAGATCAGTAGCACAAATCTTATCACAGCTCAATTTTCACAATCCAAAAGAAACAATGATATCATCCTGCTAACCCTTGCATCCGACAAGAAAATTTGCAGATCATGGCTGCCTGCCTGGCGGGACAGTTGATTCACTTAACAGTGCTATGGAAAACTTTTAAAGAAAAAACACAAAGAAACCTGAAAGTACTGCCATGAAGACTTAGTGGTCTAAGTGCCCTACCGGAAGCATGGTTTATTGTAAAAAAGAGTAAAATGCACCGTTAGCCCATTAACTTGCAGCAAAGTGTCAAATAGGTCCACGAACTCAGAAACTGCATTTTTGGGTCCATGAACTTTGTAAGTGATTCATCACAGGTCCAAAACGGTTCGTTTGAGGCAAATATCCGACGTGGCGCTGCCAGCGTGGCGCGGTCCTCGCCCACCTCACCCGTTCCCCATCCCCGGCGGTGGGGCTGCGCGACGTCGGCGGCCTCCTCCCTCTTGCTCCAGCGACTCCCCCTCCCCTGTTCGTCGCCGCTGCGGGCCGCGGCGGCCGTCCCCTCCCCTGGCGCATCTCCGTGTGGCGGCTCCGACCAGCGGGGGGAAAGCGGCGGCCGGAGGTCAGTGCAACGGGGAAGCAATGGCCAGCACTGCGGGGAAGCGGCATGGCAGGGAAGCAACGGCGGAGGTGGGGCCGGTGCTGACGTGGCGCGGGCCATGGAGCTCCTGTGTGAAAGAGGCCGCGGCCTGGCTGTTGGGGATGGGGAACGGGTGAGGTGGGCGAGGTCCGCGCCACGCTGGCAGCGCCACGTCAGATGTTTGCCTCAAACGAACCGTTTTGGACCTGTGATGAATCACTTACAAAGTTCATGGACCCAAAAATGCAGTTTCTGAGTTTGCGGACCTATTTGACACTTCGCTACAAGTTAATGGACTAATGGTGCATTTTACTCTGTAAAAAATGACCCATGGTTATATGCTTCTGATCTTTCTGCAGGGAATAAGAAACAACCCTGTAAGAACAACATGATACAACAATTGTGCAGAGATGTAGGCCCAATCCCAAGTGAAAAATAACTTAGTACTACTTAATCAGTGATATTAAAATTATCATTGTAGTATACAGTTGATACATGACGGCATTGAATCTACCGCTCACCTCATTTGTTGCCTCCCAATGGCTCTGAATACTGTTATTCTGAACCAGGTTCTTCGCATGGTTGCGGAAGTAGTCGGTCACTCACACCACCAACATATTAAGACCTTTCTTAATGCAAATCTGTCAGAACACAAAAATGTCAGAAATTTCAAGCACATCGGGGCAAGTTATACATGCAATCGACAGGTTGTCAGTCATATATATAGCACATATTTGGAGAAGACGGCCTATCTAATTGTTTGGGGCAAGTTATACATGCAATCGACAGGTTGTCAGTCACTATATATAGCACATATTTGGAGAAGACAGCCTATCTAATTGTTTGGACATTTGAAGCGCTTGGCACTGAAAGAATGGATACAGAATCATACAAAATGACCCGCATTGTAGGCAGCATACTTGGAACACCGAGAAAATTTGTTTACAGCTTCAGGCCAATGTGTAAATCTATTAAAAAATACAGCCTCTACTAGAGAAACACCATTTTGAATGAGCCGACACTCTGACTATAGAATCCACCATTATTCTGAAGCTGCTTTCGACAAAACCCAGAATAGAGCAGATGAAATCGATTGGATCTTTGTAGTAAGGATGTGTTTCTAACAGCCTCGAATCTTTTGTATGGAAACCCTCCGGCCTTCAGGATCTTGGCAGAAACTATACCACTGCTGCCTAGCGCGTTTGTCATCTGAAGAAAACTGGAACGGGGCCAACCATTCATTGCTTGTCCATTACTTTCTTCAAAACTTTGCAGCTTGTTATCGTCTTCTGATATTTGCAGGTCACTATTGTCATCTGAATGATCCGATTTGTCTATTGTATGACGACCATTGTAGGAACCATTTTCCTGTTTGGTGTTCTCTATCAAACCAACAGCTTTCCGTGCATCAGCAATGAGGCCATAGGTGCTTTGCTTCGGCTTGACACCAGTCTCATGCATCATCTGAAGGACTTCCTCAGCTTTCCATGGCTGCTTCTGTTCACTGTAACCCCAGATCAGAGTCTCAAATGTCCTGAGATTGGGATGGATGCCTGATTTGCACATCTTCTCATAGACTCTCATGGCACTGTCCATGTCGGCCACGCTGCACCACCCGCTGATGACAGTCGTGAAGGTGACGACATTTGGACGGACACCAAGCTGGCTCATTTGCAGCAGGAGCTCTTCTGCTTTCTCAGGCTGCTGAGCACGGACATATCCTTTAGCAAGAATACTGTACACCTGAGGATCCGGCTCGATTCCTGCCTCGATCATCTTGTCGAACACCTTCATGCATTTGGCCATGTGGCCTAGTGAGCTGAATGTGTTCAACTGGTGGCTGTACGTGACAATGTCAGGCTTGATGCCAAACTGCTCCATCAGCCCAAGGATCTGCATCACATCAACACAAGATTAAACAAATGCATTAATTATCGTGCATGTAAATGAACAGAAGTGGAATGTTTTGTCCTGAACTCACATTATTGACTGCAGCCATGTGATTTGCATCAAGGAAGCCCTTGAGCAATGTGTTGAAGATGACGACGTTAGGAATGACTCCTGCGTCCTTCATTTGCCGGACGCACCGGAATGCCTCTTCCAACCTGCCCTCCCGGCAATAACCACCAATGATTATGCCCCATGTTCGCTCACTGGTGCGCACTCTAGTCTGAATCTCCAGAATGAGCTCTTCTGCTCTCCATGTCTCGTCATTATTGGCATATGCACTAGCTATGGTGTTGTATGTGATGATATCAGGCTCAAAACCACCTGCTCGCATCTTTCCCACAATGCTCCAGGCCTCCTCAAGATTTCTCTGGTCACACCACGCTTTCACGAGAATGTTGTATGTTGTGAGGTTAGGTCTGACTGATTCTTCAACGCCCATCATGTCGAAGACACGCTGTGATTCTTCAGGTTTGCCTACAATGCCATATCCCTTTATCAATGTATTGAAGGTGCTTGTTGTTGGGTGGCAACCGGAATGCTTCATTTTCCAGAACGTGTTTATTGCTTCACCCATCCGCTTTGCCTCGACAAATGCATTGATCAAGGCATTGAAGAAGATGGGGTCTGGCCTCAATCCAGCTAGCTCAACTTGAGCGAGTAGTGAAGGAATCGACTCAAACATCCTCTGGTTTGTCAGGGCAGTTAGTAGAGTTGTGTATGTGACCAATGAAGGCTTGTGCCCCTCGTCTACCAGGTGCTTGAATACAGAGTGTGCCTGGTAAGGCTTCTTTGAGTCGATTAGAGCTCGCATTTGTCTTGTCTGGTTAATGACTGATTGACAAGCATGCCCTTTTGCACATGTTGTGCACGGCTGCTGCTTCTGGCCTTTTGATGGTTGTAAAGCGCCATTACGCCCATGCTTCTCCTGAAACATAAGGAGTATTTTCTTTTTGTCGGAAATCAGTATGGAGAGAGCAATGGGAAAAAGAATAAAATATCACCTTGGGTGATATTGATTTAAGCTCTTCTAATACCGAACAAAACTATTATATATAGTAAAGTACAGAAAACATGTCATGTGTCTATTGACACGGTCAGAAACCAAAGTGCTTCATTATCATGCACTACATGAAGCGTGTTGCTTTTTCATATGCCAGGGACTCAGGGAGAGGAGAGCAATGCAGCGTGTGAACTTGTAAAGACATGAACAGCTAGCGATGACCGTTAAAACTGCGACGCCACTCTATCTCTATGGTTTCCGATGCTTACTTTGTTGTGTGATCCATTATTCAACCCATCCCCGTTGATTCTTGTCTTGCCTGTACTCTTCAAATCGGAGGTCAATGTCAGCTGTACTCCGTTATCTACCATGATACCATGCTTCTACAAGACCATTCCTCAACCTGGTTATTCATAGCATCGATTCCAGATTCAGAAACTTTTAAGAAGAACAATCAGGAAGGCAAAAAATTATCCGTCCAGCATACATACTGCAGCTAGTGCGTTAGAAATAGAACGCAAGTAGTGAACCACTACATACTGCAGCTAGTGCGTTAGAAATAGAACACGAGTGGTGAACCACTTAGCCTGTGCTAGTCAGTTTCAGTGAGTCTGGAAGAAGTAGACAGGCAAGAACGTACTGGGCGGAGATTTGAAGGCTCACAGAAAAGGATAAGTAAAAGACAGAGGAAGGTTCACAGTTCATCCAAGCAAGCAGGCCGGCGTGCGTCCTTACCAACGGAGGGAGGGACGGGGAGAAGGACGCGGTGCAAAGCCCAGGCGGACCTCCAGTCCAGCGAGACGAGAGGAGGGGGAAGGTGGAGCTCGCTGCGCCGGGGAGATGTGTCTGGCTGAGGATGGAGGAGGTGTTGGCGCCCCACGGAGAGCCACAAGAACTTTTGGGGGATGGGGATGGGGATGGGGTTGAACCGTTGGGTGGGCCCGTATCCACGTCAGCTCGCGAAGCCCGTGGACAAGAGAGAAAAAAAAAAGAGAGCATGGACAATGACTGACGTGTGCCCAAGACAAAAGCCCCACTCTGCTTTTAGCATTCTACACATCTTTTTGTTATCCTCTTTCCTGTTGACATAACTAAAAACATTGTTCTTTTGCGAAAGGATAAAAACATTTTTTGTAACATTTTTCTGTTATGTATTGAATTAGGGCTTTATGTATTGAATGGTGCAAAATATCGCAACATTTTTCTGTTATGTAAAAATAAAAATACATCACCACATAATATATAATGAACAAATGAACAACATGGCTTGGAATCTGAACGGCTCGTGCCCAGGGAATTTCGAAATGATCCCCTGCTCATGTTTTCTATCAGAAAATTTGTGCGTGCCCGAAAAGAAAAAAAAAACATATTGACTATTAACTCTCTCTGTGTTATGTGTGCAAAATTTGCACTCAATTTAGACAGTAAAGGAAGTGACAGGATAGAACGAAAAGCTCAGCTCGTTACTCTCTGTTCTAAACTATAACTTACTTGACTAAACTAATTCTAATTTGGAACGGCTTTTTCTTTGATTGAATTGAATATATTCACTTGTCTCCGACTGTGTTTTGCTCATATTTTATCTAATTGTTTCTTTCAATACTAATTTATCTGTTATATGTTCGACAGATGTGTTTATAGGGATGAATATACAAACATATAGATGTGTACTTTGAAGTATGCGGTAAAACTGGGAGGTTAGGCATAATTTGCAGCAGGTACATTTGTCACTCATTTGGCTTGGGGAAGCTATTTCAGACCGTTTGCAGCACGAAATTCACATGAAACGCTTCACTTTTTTATTTTTTTGAAAAAGTGACGGGAGCACTACCAAATCATATAAGAAAAAAGAGAAAGCATGGTCTTGCATAGGTCTTATTGCATAAAAAGACACACTCAGACTCAGAGAGTTGTAACATGAAAGAAACTAAGGCAACACAGGCACTCCTAATGCCTGTTGTCGAACTGCAATGTCATTCCTGATAAGCAGCGACACTTGCAAGGGCGCTGTACCTTCTTCCTTCGAATACCCTTCTATTTCTTTGCTTCCAATACTTTAATTGAGAGACATAAAGAGGAGAAAGAAAATCCCTCATTCTAAACATGTATCAACATTGGGACAACTAACCGAGTTAATAGCCCATGTTCTCGGCCACCTCCAATCCAACATTTTTCTTGGTGAGAGGCAGAATCAACCTAGACCTGCAGTTTCTACTCACTGTCAAGCTCCAAGGTTGAAGTAGATGGTGTAGAACTCATCCCTCAAGGTGAACAATGGCTCCAGGAGGAAGTTCCTCCGCAACCCCCTTGCGGCGAAGCTCATCGGATGGTAATGCCGCAGTGGTTCGGCCCGCGAGAAGCTCGCCGCCCGCCGGAACCCCGCGCCACCGTCGTCGCCGCCGCCGCGCTTCCGGACGCCGCCACAGCCGACCTGGACGTTCTCGCCGCCGGCGAGCAAGAAGCACCCCGGCCTGGCCCTGAGCTGGAGGGACACCGAGCCCGGGCTGCCGTCGAGCCCCGGCACGACGTCGAGCAGAGCGCCCGAGCTCTTCTCCCCGGACACCGTGAGCTTGTCCGTGACCACCATCCCCGGCATGTCCAACGGCTCCAGCATCACGGAGGCCGTCGAGTTCGCGGCGCCGCCCTGGGGGATGAGTCTGAACGTCGCGTGGACGGCGGCGTCGGTGCCGCCGCTGTCCTTGGGACGTTCCTGCATCTTCAGGGACCCGTTCACGGCGGAGAGCACGAAAGCCATTCCGCCGGATTCTTGCGCGAGGGTCACCAGCTGGGAGTCGGACTCCGGAGGGATGGGGGTGATCCAGTCTGAAATCGCCGCCGTTGCGCCGCCGGTCTTGGCGTCCCAGTCTCCGGTGGTGAGGCCGGCGAGGAGGAATGGCCCGAACAAGACTGCCTGGATAGATGCGTACTCCGGCCGATCATCTGAAAGTTTCAGTTAATAGACAGTCATTTAGGAAACATGTATGCTTAAAAAGCTTCAATTTCCATGTCATCATAAAATGAGTGAAGATAATTTTTCAAATTTTAGCAAACACCGAAGTAATTATATTTGTTTTTTTCGAATAATTATATTTGTTATTATCAAATACCAATGGGATCACCAATTTTATTGTGCTTCTTGTTGAAATTTCACTGTAAAGTAGAACTTCTTTAAACGAATTGTAAATAGAACGGAAATTCACCTTTTATTGCTTCAGTCCGTAGGTGGATAGGTAACTGAAGTGACAAACGATCGTCACTATCCCACTGCTTGCTGATTGTGAGGAACGTCCCTGGGACAAATCAAGATTTTATAAGAAAAATAATCCATGTTATTCATCAAGATGGTTAAAATTCATATTTTATTTCCATTCTGATTGCTAAAAAATAAATACCTGGAGATGTTAATTCCAGATCTTTGTCATTCAAAGTTGTCTTTGCACCGCTCAAAGATGTCCATGATGGTATTCTCACTTTTAGTGTCGCAAATTGGCCGTTTGTCTGCATGAAAGAGATCAAACTTGGTTGTTGTTTTTAGTCGTAAAGTACTTTCAATGTAACCGGTGATGTATGCGTGCGCCTTCATGGCCCGTGTTGTAAAACATTCAAATTTCATCTTCTTAATACAAAGATACGCTGCTCTCCTGCGTATTCTAAAAAAAATATGAAGAATCTTCCTTATATCTTTTTTTCTTGTAAAAATGGCGATCTCCTGTGGATTTACCTTTGCAGTTATGGAGAGTGAGACCTGAAGATACTGATCAGAGGAGCTGGGGGGCTCCAGCTTCTGGGTGACAGTAAGGCCAGCAGTTCTCCAGTTGAACGTGCTTGGTATGAACTGAATAATGTACAGTGATGGTCTTTCACCTTTCTCCTCAAAGTAGATGGAATCACCCAGTTTGGAGAAGGATTCTATCCCTGCAAACACAAAATTTTACATGATTCAGAACTTGCATTCCAATCGGGTGTTTTTCAGAACAAAGAATTGTTTCACTTACCAGTGCCATAGCAACACCAGAATGAATTAAACTGAGTTCCCCAACCATGGTAGCTCCTTGCCTTGGATCTCCCAGGGCCCTGTGGCAACATGTAGATCATCACACCAGGATCCCTACCTCTCTGGATGCTCAGAACGCCATTGATCAGTGCTCGCTCGTAGTAATCTGCATACGCGATTTCCTTTGTCCATCTGAATAGATGGCGTGAAACCTGCAAGCTTTGTTGCAGAGATTGTAACTTGCATCTAGCCATGAAAAATGCAGTAGATGCTTTCTGAAAATGAGCAGGTGAAGCACCTTGAGCATGTTGTAGGTTGTGCAAGACTCCTCTGTCTCGGTGGTCAGAGCACTAGCTAAACGCTTCGGATCGGACCTGAAAGAAACCATTTTAAAATTTGAGACATGTTATGTCTGAAAAAAAAGAATAAAAGTATAAAACCCTGAACTTGTGAGTCATCTGTGATGCAGTACCAGAATTCACTGACAGATGTGCCGCCAGTCGCATAGGCGTGGGAAGAATTCACTGTGTCCATGAAAAACGTTGCAATTTCCTGGTCCATGAAGAGTCAGGCTTACGATCAGATCGACCCATGAGTTGCATCAAGAGAGCAACTACTGGCATGAGGATAAATAGCACTCTTTTACTATTTTGAAAATTGGAATTATCATATCTGAGGAAATTATTTTTTCCCAGTGACTTCCCTACCTAAATCTGTATGAAGTACTTGAATTACCTTGTAAAGAGGATCACCTGTAACCTCATATCGCATTTGCCCACCGATGACAACCGGAATATGCGTGTTGGCATGGAAATCTGAAAGACTGTCAGCCTGAAAAGCAAAACCATGGGGCCAAAAAATCAAGTAAAGTTCAGAAATGCTTTTTTATGCCGAAGTTATTCAAGACACAGCAACTTAGTGCGCTTTAGTTGATGTACTCGTGTGGGTGTGTGATGTGTTTAGAAACTAGAGAATATCCATACAAAATTATACTGAAAATACATTAGCAAAACTGTTGACACTCAAATTGGGCCAAAGGCCAAACCGGTCTGACCGGTTTGCCAAACCGGTCAGACCGGTTTCGTTCTGTAATTCGAGTAGGATTAGGATTCCGAGTTTAATCCCATATTGTAACCTATTCGAAAGGGGTAAGACTTCCCCGGCCTATAAATATAAAGGCTAAGGCCGATTGAGAGGGATTCCAATCGAATCAAACACGTTTATCCTTTACTTTTTTATCTCTCAAACCCTAATCTTTTCCAACCCCCATATTCTGTTCTTTGCTCATCTCTATATCTTGATAGATGTCTCGATATCATTGCTTCTTTTGATGAATT
>OAMR01000373.1:1127253-1157706 GCA_900205405.1 Echinochloa crus-galli | reverse complement strand
ATGAGCAGGTGAAGCACCTTGAGCATGTTGTAGGTTGTGCAAGACTCCTCTGTCTCGGTGGTCAGAGCTCCAGCTAAACGCTTCGGGTCGGACCTGAAAGAAACCATTTTAGAATTTCAGACATGTTATGTCTGAAAAAACAAAAAGTATAAAACCCTGAACTTGTGAGTCATCTGTGATGCAGTACCAGAATTCGCTGACAGATGTGCCGCCAGTCGCATAGGCGTGGGAAGAATTCACTGTGTCCATGAAAAACGTTGCAATTTCCTGGTCCATGAAGAGTCAGGCTTACGATCAGATCGACCCATGAGTTGCATCAAGAGAGCAACTACTGGCATGAGGATAAATAGCACTCTTTTACTATTTTGAAAATTGGAATTATCATATCTGAGGAAATTATTTTTTCCCAGTGACTTCCCTACCTAAATCTGTATGAAGTACTTGAATTACCTTGTAAAGAGGATCACCTGTAACCTCATATCGCATTTGCCCACCGATGACAACCGGAATATGCGTGTTGGCATGGAAATCTGAAAGACTGTCAGCCTGAAAAGCAAAACCATGGGGGCAAAAAATCAAGTAATGTTCAGAAATGCTTTCGGCCAGAAGTAATCAAGAGACAACAACTTATTGCACATTATTTGATGTAGTCGTGTAGATGTGTGATGTGTTCAGAAACTAGAGAATATCCATACAAAATTGTACTGAAAATACATTAGCAAAACACAGAGGACCAGGAAGTAATTGAGCTCTCCGGAGTTCACACCTGCACTGCAAGCAGCCCCAGGAAGCGTGGCTTGTCGAAAAGATGAGCGAGCACCAGATGCCTCTTATCATTCTGCCCAAATTTAATTAACATGTATTAGCATCCTCACCCATACAGAAGCTCTTTGATCATCCAAATACGATTAGCATATCAGATAGAAGTACCGTGATGGTGTAGAGCTGGTAGAGTACATCGTTCATCCCGCCGGTCTCCTCGTTGAGCGACGTCCAATGGCGCTCGATGCTGTATCTTCGGATGACGTTGCTGACACGGCCGGCGAAGTAGTCGGCCATGGCGACCACCATCCCCAGCGCCTTGCCGTTGCCGGCGACGACGTGCTGGTCCACGAGGCCCTGCATGATCTTGTGGATGGTGTAGTAGGGCGCCCAGACGGGCTTGATGGCCTCGAAGCGGTCGAAGAACTCGTCGGGGAAGGCGGAGAGGTAGCCGGAGCCGGCGGCGCGCTGGCACTCGTGGAGGGCGTCCACCACCGCCGCCATCTTTCCGGCGAGCGTGGCGTTGTGGGTGCTCGCCCACATCTTGGCCGTCGCGCTAAGGTAGTGCCCTGCGTGCACGAAGGTATTTCACTGCTTCAAGCTCCAGTTTCGACCGTGCCCAGGAAGTTTCCAGTGATTCCATACCAGCTATAATGATATACAGTGTATAATTTCTTTGAAATTCTGTTCTCTAAACTAACTGAAAGCAGTTATTAAATGAGTAATTTGCCGCCAAATTTGATCCAGCAAAGCAAGCGAGTTGGGCCGGTCCATAGCCTATATAGCCCAACTGGTTGGTTTCCTTAATTAGGCTCAAATGCTCGTATATGGGCCAGTGCTGATATAACTCCATATGTGGAGGCCCATCATGGTGCAGAGGAGGGAAAAACGGATCATCATGAAACAAACAGAAATAAAAAAAAAGCGACGCATTGGTGAAACCAAACGCATCCATTGTTTGTTCCATTCAAGGTTAGGAAGTTTAAAACTTCTAGCCTTACACTAGTTAAGGACGCAAACCATCAACTTTGTTTAATCATTATTATAACTTGGTTTTACTCACGGGTAGGACTAAAACCGAATATACTTTTCATGAATCATGATATATATTAGTTTGCACCTTTGAAAGATTTTTTTGTCAAAAAGAATTGCAAAAAATGAAACATAATATGCAGGTACTGTAAAAGGTTATAACTAAATACAAATGTACAAATATTGTCGGTACCTGTTTGGTTGGTGCCTAACTTAATTTGTCATACGAGCCAACAAGAACAATTGTCGCGCGCACTAGCGGCAAACTTAGCAAGCAGAAAGGCGTCGCCCGGCCTTGATCTCTTCCTACTCCCCGTGTCGGCGGGATCAATAATGCTCTCACGGGAGCATCTTTCTCACGTGCCTACAAGACACGGGATCGGAGTGGAGTGGCATGCCCTACACGGCCACCACCCACAAGCTAGCTAGTGCCGCGCGCACCCTAGGAAATCTCCGCCCGAGTAATGGCGGAGAGTGATAATGGCTTTGTCCGGCCGGCCGGCCGCCGGGAACGGACGGCGGAGCATGCCTCTGCATGTGCGTGGCAGTTGGCCGGTAATGAAGAGGGAGGGATCGGATGGTGGAGAAGGACGACGTACCGACGAAGTGGCCCCGGAGCTCCATGTCGGGGCTCTCCCAGCCGCCGTACGGCTGTCCCGGCGCTGGCAGCCCCGCCTGGGTCCGGAAGCTCCAGACGAGGCGGTCCACGTCCAGGAGCAGCAGGTACTCGAGGTTGGTGCGCTGCGCGCGCCCGTACGCCGCGTCGCCGTCGGGGTCGAGACGCACGTCGTGCAGGGACACCTCCTCCAGGAACGGCCCGGCGCCGCCGCCGCCTGGCATCACCTGGCCCGACTTGAGAGACCGGTACAGCATCGCCAGTCGAACTCCCCCGCGGCGGCCGCCGCCGCGCCGGTGCCGGCGAGGTGGCGGCATGAGGTCCATCCACGCGGCCTCGTCGGTGGACACACACACACACACACACACACACACACACACATGCGCCGCCGACGCGCCGAGCGGATGTTGTGACCTCCCAAGGACGAGCGCGGAGATTTTAAAGCCGTTTTTATTCACCCCCTTCGCCCACACACACAGGGACACACACGGCCGGGCTGGAGAAACGGACAGGGTCGATGGCACGGGCAACATGTCATGTCAAAGCGCGCGGCGCGCGCGTGACGACGGCGGCGGACGGGGCCGGGCATCGGAGGCGCCGCGCGGAACGCCACGGCGCGACACGACACGAGGACGAAGAAGCCCGGCCGCTCGTCTCTCATCCCAGAACCCAGGCCAGTGAGTGAGTCAGTGACACAGCAGATACCCGCCCGTCGTCGCCTCTCGCGCTCACATGTCGCCACAGGACACAACACCCACCCCCGGCTGGTTTCCCTTGTCGCGCTGCATCCGTGTTCCCCTTGGCTCCTTGCGCCCCGTGAGGGATCGAAGCAGGACGGTGCTTGATCCCGTCGTCATCTGTAACTCCTCTAGTCATGGAAGCATCGTCGTCGACGGCGACCGACGGTGATCGGCGTCCGATCAGGCCGGAGAGCCACGGCCAAATGCTTCACGCTTTTATCTTGCCGTCGCCTCGTTTTTGTTGTTAAGAGTCTTCTTCCTTCTAATGATATCAACTCGTGACCACCGTGCTAAAGAGGCTACGGGCACTTGCAGCCTTGCAGGGCCGCACGCCCGATCGACAGGCACCTAATTGGGCCGCACGTATTTATGGTCATATTAGGAGGGTGGCGCGCATGTGCCTATGGATCATGCTTCGGCCCTGTTTGCAGGGAAAATGCCCACCCCATTCTAGTGGAAAACTAAGGCCAGTCTCAATTGTCATTTCATAGGTGTGTCATGCACATTTAACGAGGTGACACATCAACTAAAAGAGAACTTTTGCATGAAATGGGGAGGAGAGAGAAGAAAATCGTTTCACCACGGTGAAACGACCCAGCGTTGTTACCTAGGCCTCGGTAACGCGGTGAAACGGCTATTGAGGGGGATTTCGTTTCATCATGGGGGATTTCGTTTCACCATGGTGATAATAGCCTAATGCAATTAATTGCTTTATTTTATTTTGGAAATCGTGTGAATGAAATGCTCCATTGTGAAGGTTTGTTTCATTCATTGTTTCATCTCGCTATACATAATGTGGCGTATAGGAAACAGTGTAGCGAAACACCTCATTGAGACTGGCCTAATAACCATTTGCAGCGAAATTGACCATACGATTCGTAGATTCGTAGATTTTCGTTCATGGGGAAACAGGTTGTCACTGTACTACAGTCCAGCCAGCAGCCACAGTTGCGGCTAGTGAGCGGTGTGATCTGCCCGCTCGGTCCTCCAGGTTCGTTCACGGGGAGACGAGAGGCCGCGCCAGCGTGCTGCTCCGGTCATCCGCATCAGCTGCCGGCGTTGTCGTCGGAGACGAGGCTGAAGTAGACGGTGTAGAACTCGTCCTGCAGGCTCCGCAGCGGCTCCAGCAGGAAGCTCCGCTCCGTCCCGCGCGCCGCGAAGCTCAGCGGGTCGTACCGCCTCAGCGGCGCCGCCCGCGCGAAGCTCGCCGCGCGCCGGAACGCCGCCTCGTCGTCACCGTCGCCCCGGCACCTGACGCCGACCCGCGTGGCGTTCGCGCCGGCCGCCGCCGCCGCCGCGGGCGCCGTCACGAAGCACCCCGGCCTGCCGCCCAGCTCCAGGGACACCGACCCCGGCGCGCCGTCGAGCCCCGGCACGGCGTTGAACAGTGTGTCCTGGCCGCCGCCCGGGCGGCCGACGGCGAGGCCGTTGGTGACCACCATGCCCGGCCGGTCGAACGGCTCGACCGTCACGTTCGTCCCTTCCGCCCCGCCACCACCGGCGAGGCCATAGACGCGGAACGTGGCGTGCACGCACGCGTCTGTCCCGGGCGCCGGCTGCTCCTGCATCTCCAGCTTCCCGTCGGTGATCGACACGGACAGGACGCGCGTCCGCCCGCCGCCGGCGCTCTGCGTCAGGGTGACGAGCTGCGAGTTTAGCGACTCGGATGAGAGCGGGGTGATCCAGCCGGCGACGGAGGAGGCGTTGGTGGCGTTCACTTCCCAGATGCCTGGGGTCAGACCCTCGTTGGAGTGGTTGCTGTCTGTTACCGGCAGGTTGCCGTGCGTCAGGCCGGCGAGGAGGTGCGGCCCGAACAGCACGGCTTGTATTGATGCATACTCCGGCCGGTCATCTGGAACCAAAGTTTTGCCATTTCAGCCGCCAAGTTCAAACACTTGAATTTGTTGCTTTAGAAAAAAAAAGACCTAAATTTGAACACAGCCGAAAATGCTCAATGCTGATATTTGTCTGAGACATCGTACCTTTGATTGCCTCTGTTCTTAGGGTGATTGGGAATTTTAGGGTCAAGGTATCTTCATCCCAGAGCTTGGTCACAGTGAGGAAACCACCTGAAAGGAAAACAAAAGCATGAAACAGACCTCACTTTTTTTGGGGAGCAAGAAGCAGGAATCACTCATTTACTCTGATGACCTCATATCAAAACAATATCAAATTTGTTCTAAAACAGTATCAACACAGAAGTAGATATTACTGGTGTTGCCAGCTGATGTCAGGTTTAGCTTTTGGCCATTCATAGTCGCCAATACGTCATCCGTGTATGTCCACGACGGGATCCTCAGGCTCACCTTTGCCAGTTGGGCATCTCCCTGCATGTATCACAGTATGAAAGCAGAATAAAAAGTTGATTTCATCCTGATCCTTGAACCCAATAATGCAGTCTGCAGATCACGATTGGCTGACAGTGAAATTCAGAAATTACCTTTGCAGAAACGGTGAGCCAAACTTCAAAATAAGTATCCGTTGAGAAGAGAGGTTTCGCTTCCTGCCTGACAGCGAGGCCTGCGGATTTCCAGTGAAAAGTGCTCGGTATGTACTGGATGATGTAGAGCCCTGGAATTTCACCCTCTTCCAGGAAATAGATGGAATCCCCTAGCTTCGAGAAAGATTCTATCCCTGTCAATTCAAACCACAAAATTCAGAACAAAACACAAACAAGAGCAAATGTCCAAGAATTACCTGTCCCATAGCAGCACCAGAATGTGTCATTTGGACCTCCCCATCCTCCAGGATTCATCGGCGGAAGGCCAGAGGGTGACTTGCCGCTGATGCTCTTGGACCGGCCAGGCCCCACGGGGAGGAAGTAGAGCATGACACCAGGCTGTGTTCCTCTCTGATTGCCCATGATCCCGTTGATGAGCAGCCTCTCATAGTGGTCCGCGTACTTGGCCTCCTTTGTCCAGCGGAACAGGTTCCGCGACACCTGAAGACAAACAATTCTACGGGATTGTGTTCTGCATGATGCGATTGGCGACGAGGAGTGGGGATGCTCACCTTGAGGAAGTTGTAAGTGGTGCAGGTCTCCTCGTTCGAGCTGATTTTGATCTCGTCTACCAGTCGCTTCGGATCATGCCTTGCATGGACAAAGAATTTGGAGCAGGGAGATTAGCATGCTGTCATGAACTATTTTTTTTTCCTGAAGAAACAAGAGGGGAATAAACCCCTACTGGTTATATATTAATAATTGCAAAGTAAAAAGAAACAATTTACAAGAAATTCAGGAAAAGCATAAAGATACATAAGATTACAACCAGTTGTCTCGCCATTGCTCTATGAGAGGAAAATACTTCCGTTTTGCCCGATGCAGAAGCAGGACAAAATTCCTCTTAAAAATAGACTTGACAGCATCAATGCTTGGCTGAATATTTCTGAAGATGAAGTCATTTCTCGAGGTCCAAATACTCCAGCACATGAGGATGATAATTTCCATGAAAAACGGCACACCCAATTGCTCCTTGAGCCTTTCGAGAGAGTGATATGGGTCCATTGGATCATCAATGTTCAGATGCAAAGTTGCCCAGCATGTTCTAGCAAACTGACAGTCTAGGAAAAGATGTTGTAAAGTTTCCTCCGATGCATTAGGGCACTGAACACAGTTGTAAGATGGAAGCTCCATATGTTTCCTTTTAAGCAGTCATCTGGTGTTTAATCTATCACTTAACAGCAGCCAGAAGAAAACTTTATGGTTTGGCTGGCATGAAGACTTCCATAGCCAACCAAAGGAGGGATGAACATCTCTATGTCCAGTCAGAGCCTTATATGCTCTGAACTATTACAAAAATGAATGGTGTGTCGCAAAAAAACTATGAGTGGTGATAAAAAGCATGTGACTCACCAGTGTTCCATGGTAGATGTGCCCCCAGTTGCAAAAGTATGAGAAGAATTCACCACATCAAACAAGTATGTCGAGATGTCCTGTGCCATAGATTGTTTTTGCATTCAGTTAACTGAAATTGTACAAAGAAACGATAATTCCTGCATAAATTTTTATTGCAGATTGAAAATTTACACAACAAGATAGCTTGCGACATAGTCCATCATAAATGCTCAAAATTACTTATATAATTTACCTTGTAAAGATGATCACCAACAACTTCATATCTCTTCTGGGCGCCGATGAGGACAGGGAGATGGGTATTAACATGCAAACCTGATATGTCATCCTTCTGAAAGATGAAGATCAATATCAAGACTAGAAACCTAAAAGAGAAAAGAGGGAAAAGACGGATAGAAGTCAAGTACTGACATGAAGACTGAGTGGTCCAAGGAAGCATGGTTTATCGAAGAGATGGGCCATTGTCAAATGCTTCTGGTCTTTCTATAGGGAGCATAGAAGCAATGCTATAAGAACAATATAACGCGACAATTGTGTGCATTAATGTACCCACAATCCAAGTTAAAAAGTACTGCTGAATGCAATGACACCAAGATTATTACCGTTATTGTATACAGCTGATACATGACATCGTTGAACCCACCGGTCTCCTCGTTCATCGCTTCCCAGTGTCTCTGAATAGTGTAATTCTGTATCAGATTCTTCACACGAGTGCTGAAGTAGTCGGCCATCCACACCACCACATCAAGGCCATTCTTGTTCCCAGCCAACGTGTACTGATCCAGAAGCCCCTGCATAATCTGTCAGAACGCCAAACTAAGCGTCAGAAATCAACGCGACCACTGATGAACAGCGAGGTGCATTTTCAGTTCTTGATTCACAGTGCTGCTTCAGACGAAGCAATCAGAAAGTTCAATGCTGGATCGAACCGATTAGCAAATTAAGATGCAATGAAGAGGCACACATAAGAACCTTGTGGGTGGTGTAATATGGCGACCATGCCTCTTGCAGTTGCTCGTACAAGTCGAACATGGTCTCCGGGTACGCCGCGAGGTAGCCACTGCCCATCTTCTTCTGGCAGCTGTAGAGGATGTCCACCACCCTCTCCATCCGCTGCCTGAGGGTGTCGTTGCGCGTGCTCGCCCACATGTGCGCGCTCGCGCTCAGGTAGTGCCCTGCGAAACCCACACACAAGATCAAGCAGCCTGCTCATCAAACGGTCGAAAAATGGAGATCGATCGAGGCGAGTTTAGTGCAGGGAAGACATCATATGGATCGCCGTACGAGACGGGCGGCCTGAATCGAAGAAATTGGCAACGGACCTGCGAAATGGCCGCAGAGCTGGCCGCCGGGCGCCTCCCAGCCGCCGTAGGGGTCCCCGACGGTGGGCAGGCCGGCCTGGCGGCGGAAGGTCCAGGTCAGGCGGTCGGGGTCGAGGTAGAGCAGGTACTCTAGGTTGGTCTGCTGCGCCCTCCAGTACATGGACGGCGTGCCGGCGTGGGGGCCGTCGCCGCCGTCGAGGCGGACGTCGTGCAGGGGCGCCGGCGACAGCAGCGGCTGCCCCGGGCCCGGCCCGCCGCCGCCGTCCCCGCCCGCCGCCATTGGCAATCCCGGCCGAACCACAACCACCACCACCATGGGTCGGCTCGATCGACCGGGCAATGCAACACGACTGCAGGTTCAAGAACAGTGTATGATCTACAAACCATGAGGGGCGCCGGCGAGGAGCGGGTATATATATAGGAGGACGGCGGCATGGTCAGTGAGCTGAGTGAGTCAAGTGTCAGGGGACCAGGTCGATAAGCGTCAATGGAGACGAGTGCGTGTGCGTTGGCATGGATGAAACGGCCGGATGGATAAACCTTGGAGGTTGGAGCGCCACGTTTCTCTCATCGTGCCTACCGCTGCTCCGCAACCGCCGCTCGAATCGCTCGTCCCCTCCGACGCTCCCATCACCACCACCGCCACTCCGATGAAGATGAGCAATTAAGTAGCTTCCAATTTCAATTTCGAACTCTCCGCCAATCTCTCTCTTCTTTCTCTCCCGTTGGCGATCGTCAACGGCGAGGCGTAGGGCCCATTTTGTGTTTATTCTAAGGTAAAGCCCATTTTGCTGTTGGGCATGGAACCTGTTGCACACAGGCCCATCCCAAGTCTAACAAGATCATCCAGAAGCACTGAAAATCAATGTATAATAACTCCCTTCTCCCAAAAATAGAAATAAAACCGCACCATTCTCCAGCTACGTACTTCAAAACTTCTTCGATAATTAAGTCCCACGTAGTTCCAAAAACTACGCATATTCGACAAGTTACGAACAAAAAAAAGCGAAACGAGTATGACGCGCAGCTGGCATACCTAAACTTGCATCAAGTTATCTCCCAGATCTTCGCATCGAGTGGATTCAAATTCCGCAGGGAAGCAATCGACCCGTGCGGTTCTGTGCCAGTCTTGCGTTGCTTTGTCACTCCTGGTAATGCGGTACCAATAATCGATTCAACATCTGTTACAATATGTCAATATGCACATAAATGGCTTCAGCGACAGCTACAGCTAACCATGGTAGCCTTTCCAGTAAATTGTCATTTTGCCAGATTCATACAAAGACACTGATAAGAATCAATTATTGCTCTACATGCTTTCCTTAGTTCCAGGATAAGGCAGTGAAGCCAATCACTCTGGAATTTTAGGACCTTGTCACAATTATTGTATGTTCATGGTAATACAGACAACAGGAACCAATTATATGTACAAAAGCCTTCCTCAAGTAGCGGTTACCAACAATGCTAGTTTATCAAGGCCAGTTGTTACTGCAGCTTCATCAAAAGACAAACCGATGGTAGCTGATTAGCTGAATGCATAACAGCTTCAGCAAAAGCAAGTTTTGATAGGTTCCACGTGACCTGAGTTAACTGAGCATCAATCACGCTTATATTACCACAGTTCACAACTTCACATGGTGATAAGGATTTGATAGGGAACAAGCTACCAATTTTAAATTGCATCTGAAGCTGCACTGAAACAAGTAAAGAACAATGGAAATTAGAGCGTTCTGCATCTGAAGACAGTTTAAATTACCTCCTCAAAAACGCAGAGCAAAAATCTGACCAGTTGAAATGATTGCATTGCCACTTTACTGCAACAGCTGCAGTTTTCTATGTTGAATTGCCACTTTACTGTGACAGGTGCCATTTTCTAATTGAACTGACGCTTTACTGCGACAGCTGAAGTTTTCCACCGAAGAGCCTCAGTTCACGAGGTTACAAACTTACAAGGTGGAAGGAGCACATTACCAGTGCCAGTGGTGCCTGAGAGGAAGTGCCAAGGTGCCTGTAACCAAAATAGGTTTCAGATTTCCAATTTTCGTGCATTAAAAATATGTTTGGACATCTCCATTTTGGAAAACAAGTGAACATAGTTTGCTTGAACAATGATACAAAAATGCTGGAGGAAAAAATGCATGCAACTGTCATATTTAGCTTTTAACCATACAGAAATACTGCCACAGTGCTACTCCATATAGTCCACACTACACATTTTGAAGGTGCATACCAATGGAAATTCTGGCACAGGCTGTTCCAAGAGAATTTTATTAAATGTATATGGCATAAAATACTAAACTTGTATGTCATGTACCAACAAATAATACAAATGTTAACTACAGTGAGATGCAATTGAAGAAATGTGCTCTGAAAACTCTCTTAAGAAATGTAGAGCGTTGGATGAACATAGATATTTGACCTGTTGGTTCACAGTGGCTAAAGCATTTTCAGTGCATGCTATGGATATACTGCCAACAAGGCAAGTGATTACCTTATGCATGGCTTACAGTGGCCCTGTTTGGGGGTAGCTTATAGCGGCTTTTGCTACTCCAATCAGCTGCAAAAGCTAAAAGTTTCCCGAAACACGTCTGCTTTTCCCTTGTATTTGGCCTAAACCTTTCATATAGCCCTTGGAGTCTGCAAGCACAACAACTGAATTTATTATCAGAATGATTCATGTAAGGTGCCTACAAGGGAAACAGCTCTCAATTGTTTTTCCTTGATAACCACAGTAGTATATCTTATAAAGTATGAACATACTGGAGACTATTGAACTAGACTGAACAGGAGAGGTAAGTAGAATTACGTTCTTTGCAAAAGTTTCCTCTGTACTACTGTAGTAATCTGAAATCAGAATGTGGAGCACATGATATTGATACTTTCCGTTAGTTCCCCTCACTGTGTTTAGTGGACCATTGCATACATATTGTTATCGGTAGTATTATCACAAGGACAGCTTCCCCTAACAGCAAAGCAATCTGAATAGTATAGCATTGTATCTTTCACCAGTAATCTCCACAGGTGCAAGTTCCTTCTGTAATTAGATGAAAGCGGTTTTTGTCTCTGAGGGATATCTCTCTTCCATAAACTTTCGAAACAAACTTTGCAAAATTGTGGCAGTCAACACAGATGCGAAGATTCTTCATAACCCGGATGGTCGAACATGAAGGAGTACTCATCAGTCCAAAAGTTATGGCTAGCTTCTCACTGTGGCCGAGAAGCATGCGTTCTTTCTGCTCATCATCAACATCATGAAGCACACAGCTCAGGTCAGGAACAAAACCAGCCGCTTTAATAGCAACATATATCTGTTTAATCTTGGCATTTATATCTTCCTTCCTGGGATGGAAACGCTCACTGGAGTGGAAGGTATGAATAACCTTGTCAAGAATCATCCAGCTCCGCCCTGGTTCCTTTATCACAGTCTTCTTCAACATTAACTTCCTCACTCTAAAGACATCTTTCCACATCCCAGCAGCAGCATAAATATTAGAAAGGATCACATAGTTTCCAGCATTTTCTGGTTCAATGTCAAGAAGCTTCTGGGCAACAAGCTCGCCAACATGAATGTTGGCATGAACTCTACATGCACCAAGCAATGAACCCCAAATTGCTCGAGTTGGTTCAAATGGCATCTTTTGTATCAAATTTAGTGCCTTTTGAAGTAGTCCAGAACGTCCAAGAAGATCAATAACACACCCGTAATGTTCAGTAGTGAGGAGTGCACTCTGTTCTTTGACTATAAGATCAAACATATCAAGGCCCTCATCAACCAGTCCACCATGACTATAGCCGGACAAAACAGCCAACAGAGTAACGCTATCAGGCTTCACTTCTTCACGCATAGATCTAAAGAGCTGAGCAACTTCATGCGCTAAACCATGCCTTCCATATCCCATAAGTATCGCATTCCAGCTAACAACTGATCTCTCTGGCATGCTGTCAAATACCCTTCGTGAGTATAAAAGCTTGCCACATTTGGAGTACATATCAATCAAAGAATTCTGTAAAGCCATGAAAAATGGCAACTCTTTACGAAGTATTAGCCCATGAAGTTGCTTGCCATAATCGAGGGAAGCAAGCCCAGACAGTGCATTGAGAAGGGCTGTGAAGGTAACTTGATTGCATTGCATCCCTTCATTGTACAACTGCCTGAACAAGTCCAAGGCCTCCTCATCAAGGTCCAGTTTGGTGTAGCCAGATATTATAGCGGTATAGGAAACAACGTCCCTTGATGGAAGCATATCAAACACCCTCCGAGCTTCTTGGATATTCTCTAACTTGGCATACATGTCGAGAAGGGCACTCCCTACAAACATGTGTAACTCAAAATTTGTCTTGATGGCAAAAGCATGGACTTGCTTGACCTGATGTATGCCTTGAGAGCCAGTAAGGACTGATGCCAAAGTGAATCCGTTAGGCTCACATCCTGCAAGTTAGAAGTAAAACTGATTACACATGGCATAATTTAGTAATATAGCATTGCATAAACCATCCTGGAAGAACATCAAAATGTTTGTGCGTGCTATAACAAAGAACAAACTTGCAAACTTGATGGTTAATGGATATCATGTTGGACAAGACAAAGGACAGCCTTAATTAACAGATTGTTAGGTATAATGATATGGCAAAGCTAAATAATTTAGTTAAATGATAGTGGATGCTTGCATGTTAACAGAGAAACAGTGAAAAAGATGTATCGTAGGAAAAAGGCTTAGCCTCTGACCAAGCAGAATGTGCACCCAGTTTGGATACCAGATATCGATGCATGTATTTAGCAGATACAGTTTTGTTAATCATAGTTATCCATTATAGTATAAGACAGATTGAAAAATGCCACATCTTATCATATTAGTCACTTTTTTTAGTCAAATGAGGAGTAAGTAGTAACTATGGCAATAGAAGATCAAATGGTTGAAGTGATCTACCAGCTCTGAGCATCGTGATGAACAGCTCGAAGGCCTCGGCGGGCCGTTCGTTCTGAGAATACCCCGAGATCATGGCCGTCCACGAGACCACGTTCCGCTCGGGCATCCCGTCGAGCACGTTCCGTGCGTCCTCCAGCGCGCCGCACCTCGCGTACATGATCACCAGCCGTGTCGCCAGGTACAGCGCCGGGCGGTAACCCACAGAAACCATACGCGCGTGCACCAGCCGCCCCTCCCTGAGCGACCGCCTCTCGACGCACTCCGTGACGGCGGCGTCGTAGTCGTGGAACCGCGCGGCGCCGGCCGCCGGGAGCGCCGCCACCGCCGACGCGGAGCGGTGCGCAAGGCATACCGCCGCCGCGAGACGACGGAAGCCGCGCGCGGCGAGCATGGCGTCGTATCCGAGAACCACGAGCTCGCGCGGGCATTTCACCGAACACCTCGCGCGCGCGCCGCCGTTGTCGAGACCAGCGAGAGAGAGAGGTGGCGCCTTGCTCCGGCTCGTGGGCCCCACTATTCAACCTAAGAAAGCTCACTCTCCGTCAGATCACCAATGAACGGCTCAGATCACATTTCGGGCTGGGTCTATTGGTAAATGATGTAAAGTACAGGGACATAAGTACAAAACGGGATCCTCAATGCGAATTATTCCCACCGGCCAAAGCGGGGATTAGCAGCGAGGGAAAATAACATTTGAAAAAGCTTCGAACATTTCGGAGAGAGGCAAGCGCGGGCGGCGGCCGCCGGCGAGGAAGGCAACTGCTAGGGATTGCTCTCGCTACCGAATCGGATACCCGAGGTGAGTTCCGCCTCCTAATCTCCCTCTCCACCCCGCATTTCGCGTCCTCCCTCGCGAAGATCCTCCCGAATCGGGCGATTTAATGCTCTAGGGTTTAGTCAAGCGAACCAATCTGAGGTTGCGATTCTGTTCTTCACTGTAGAAATGGACGGGAAGGTGCTGGCCGTCGATTGCGGCGGCGCCGCCGGCGACGCGGAGGATGATCTCAAGTACATCTCCGGGCTGAGCACCATTCTCGTGGCCACCATCCAGGAGGTGAAGGACCAGGTCTCCCAGATGGAGTTCATCTTCTGCAGCCAGCTCTTCCCGCACATCCAGGCGAAGGCGAAGCTCGTCCAGGCGCGTCTCGCAGACGCGATGAAGGCCAGTGAGGATGAGTGGAGGAAGAGGGAGGCCAGCCTGGTGGGCCAGCTGGAGGAGCTGAGCAGCGGGAAGCGCCAAGCGGAGGAGAGGCTGCTGCGGATGGGGAGTGCTCTTGAGGAGATGAAGCGGAAGCTTGAGGAATCGGAGGGATTGGCTGCAAGGCATGAGGCTGAGAAGAAACAGCTTCTGCGGAGGTTGGAGGATGAGATGAGGAGAAGTGGGGCGGTTCATCGGCTCCAGAGGGAGATTGAGGAGAAGGCTGCTGAGGTGGTCAGGGAGAGAGAGGCACATCAACGGCTACAGCAGCAGGCTGACCTGAAGGATAAGGATCTCCTTCTGGAGCAGGGTAAGAGGAGGGACTTGATTGAGGATTACACTCAGCTGAAGACAAACTACAAGCAATTGAAGTCTCAGTACAACTTTCTTCTTGGAAAGATTGACCAGAATGAAGGCTCCAAGTCTCATGTAGATATTACTGTTGATAAAAGAAACACTGAAGTTCCTCCAAGTAAGAGAAAGCTCAAAGGTACAGCTGTCTGAATTTCTTGATCAGTCAATTTCTTTGGCATGCTTTAATTTTGTGAGTAATCAGCTTTTGTTCCTGATTTGTTACTATCTGGAAGAATAGTGTGGGGTTTTGGATTCTTCGCCCATGTAAATATGAATAGCTATGCTTGATATTCTGACCAATGCCCTCAAATATAAATCCTAAGTATCAGCATTATTAATAGGCTCTGATCGATGATTTTGGAACTAATGATTGTACCTATGTCTTTACATTGTCTTCCTTGCTTGATTTTCAGATTTGGAGCACCCAAACAAGGAGAGCATCCAGGTCGTTTCCATAACAAGGGACCTGAAGAATGACTCTACTCCAGGTGCCAAAGCCCAAGCTGCCCAACATGCTAGTCCAGTTAAGAGTCCATTCAGGAACTCACGCCTTGGTCTGCCATCTCGCCCAACTAATCCACTGCCAAACAATTCGAAGTTAGAAGCTTCATCCAGTGTCGTCGGCCCAAGTCTACACTGGAGAGAGACCCGTGCACGCAAAGAGCCAGGTTTTGCTGATCCACATGATGATTTCCTTGATACACCTCTGGAGGCTGTCAAGAATACTATCAGGAACCCTGCAACTCCAGAAGAAGCACAGGCTCTTGCTGCCTCTCCTCCTCAAGATATGGAATTCAACAATTCAGATGATGAAACTCAAGATATGAATAATGCAACTCAAGGCCTGAAGAACATTCCCAGCATGCCAGCTCCCAAGCAGCAAAGCACCATATCAGTACATCCACCAAAGAAAGATTTCAAATACAGAGAATCGGTAAGAAAGAAAGCTGATCGTGAGAAGAAGTGGCAGGAAATTTCAGTACTGTGTACAGATAAAATATCTTGTCATAAGGTATGTTCTCAGTTGCTCCAAAATATTTTAGAGATGCCTACAACAAATTGCATGTTGTTGCTCATGTTGAATAAATGTACATTCTATCATTAAGGCCTCCTAATACTGTCAGTATGCTGAACATAGAATGCTCTGCCAGATTCATCAGTTTGGACATTTTCTGTAATGAAACCATCTGTACTCTGTAGTTACCATTGAAAAGCAGGTCTCCTGCTTTTTGATAGAAAGAAGACATCTGGATAACAGTCTACATCAACTGCAAACCTCAGTCCTTGTACTTTTACTTACTGTGTTCATTGGTGGTTCATTCTTTCAGTCGTTTGCAGTTACTTCAGTATATGCAGTAGGTGACAACCTTTCGGTCGCTTAATGTAGAACTTGTTATGACAAACCGAAGTTGACTCTACCAGAAATATTGAGTGTTGGGAAATAACTGGAAGCAGGTCTTTATTTTAGTTCCTCTACTATTCTCAAGTACTCAATAAATATATAATGTTTACTTATTTAGGACAAACTAATTAGTTCAAATGAGCTAATTAGTTTTGTCCTATAAAATATATTTATAAATGGAGCGAGTATGAAAGGCTTGGTTTTACTGTCACTTCATTTTGTTGTTCTTCAGTCATCTTCTGCTATGTTTGAAATCCTGTGTTGCTATGCCCTCTTTCATCCCGATTTTTTCAGTTGGATCCAAATTCTCTGCAGAGTTTGGTTCAGATGTGAGATGAACAGAATGTCCAGATAAATGACGATTGAACCATCCAAATTCTCTTGTCAGCCGACGCGTCTTTCTTCGCCATCGAACTTGCACGTGCTTACGACATCGGTCTCTGGTCCCTGACGTTGACAGCGCCCTAAAACACACGTGCTGATGTGCCCACTACACTAAGCGCTGTCTTGAACTACGTACAAACTTCTCACTTAGCCAGTCAAAACTGTTTACATTCGTGCTTAAGCGGGGGAAAAAAAAGAGTCGGCAACTCGAGCAATAGTGTCATTGCTTGTAGAAATGCCATCAAGTGACAAGGGTATAAGACCCATAACTAATGTTTGTTCATCAATTAATGCTGCTCGTATAACCTTAAGATGAGACATTTATGGTCAGAAATACACCAAGAATACATCAGCATTCAGCAATAGACCAGAGTATCGCTTGCCCATCTCTACAACGATAGCAGCAGGAAAGTTGGTATCCTCTCATCCATGATCCATCCTCGTTTATAGCTCCGTACCAATAGTATCTCTATCTCTATATGTACATCCCCTTTTCTCAAAATGTTGATTCCCAGCGCTTGACATCGCCATCCACAGCCGCAGGCTGCCGCCGTCGTACATTCACAGCTAGTGTGTAGCTTGATCAACTGAAATTCAGTGATCGCCGTCGCCCACCGCATATGTTCAGCTTGCTCTCCTGACATGCTATCTACCACCACTGCTCACAGCTCCGTCTTTAGCTTGCTCGCCTGGGGTTGCTGTGCTCCTGCAGGAACCCATGAAAATGAAGGTCAAAATCAGTGCGAGAAATCAAAAAGTTTCGATCTCTAGACAGATGGTAACAATTTAAAACTGGTCTGAACCATGGAACGGAAATTTCAGAGGGATGAAAACCGTAACCGTTTTCGATATGCTCGAGTTTTATCGTATTATATTGCTTATTATCGTATTATATCGCGTTTTATCGTATTATTCTATTTTGCTTTATTCATTTGATAAAACAAATAGATTTATCAAATTTGTGATACATTTGTATATATTGCGAAATTTGTGATACCGTTTACCGAAAATTTCCGACCGTTCCCGATCGTTTTCATCCCTATTTCAGAGGAACAGTTGAATAAAACTCAGGCCAATCAATGTGAGCTCATGAACAAGAGATCTGTGTGTCCAGACTCCAGAGCTGCGCGGGGGCCGCGCGCGATAAAGATGCTGGCCGGAGCACCGGACAGTGCTTGCTGTATGCCACTCAGCGCTGAGCAGGCACCGGTACACAAGAAGCTGTCAATAATTTCTGGGCAAAAACTTTCTGGGCAAAAACAGATTCTGCCAGCCGTAATGCAGTACAGATATATCATCTACTAGTCAGAAGGGGTCCCAAGGGGTTTAATGATTCCTGAACGCTTTGCATGATTAAGCCTGTACCTCCAATAGCTCCTGTCTGTCCTCAAAGCACTCTGCTTGGATCCAGGGCCGCAGATCGGTTGCCCAGATCCGAACGGCAGATCACTGGGGCTGTCACGCCCTTCTCTTCTATTTCTTTCATTGCTGTAGCAGTGCTCCAATTAATCTAGATCATTGCAGCTTGTTTAGCTTGGGTTGATTGTAAGATCTACGATTCTAGATAGCCCATCTAGAAATGACCACTTAGGCTGGCCCGGACTCAACACTCCAACAAACAATTTATTTCTCTACAAGACTACAATACCTATCCATTTATCCAGTCCTGCCCTATGCTTCTTTAGCTACAAGGGCAATAGAATACCACACTGGTCCAGCTATCTAAGACATTTATAATATAAATGTAGCTTTAGACTATTTTCAAAAATGTAAGGGTTGGCAGATCTAGTCATGGTGCATCATTTGGTAGATGTCAGGATGAAACAAATAGAGACTCTGTTCATGCATTTGCTTGTTAAATTCAATGTTTATATAGTAGAAGAAAACCACAACCCCATGCTGCAGATAGTGGCACTCAGGCTGAAGTAGTTTCCAGCTGGCTAGCTCCAACACATCAAATTGGACGCCAGAGACCCAGACAAGTAGTGGACAACTTACAGAAACAGTGGGCCCGTTCACAGTTGTACGAGTGGTCAGAAGGGCCCAAGGGACCAGATCTGCATCTACAGGCCTTATGCAGCCAAGCCCAAACAGAACGACGGGGAGCGATATGGTTTCTGGTTCTGGACATGCATTTATTGATTCGGGCCATCCACACCAACCAGTTGGGCCCGCCGGTGCCAGAGAGAATAGATCCACCAGACCAACACACCCATGGCCCCCTTGCTTTACCACCCAAAATAGTGGTGATGATGGCTATAACGATTGAACAAACAAAATAAAAGAGGCCAAGATCCAAGATACATACTCTAATCTGATCTTTCTAGCAGAGTTATGGGCTCATATGCTTCTTTGCTAGTATAAAAAGTCAAAATAGCTGTAGCTACATGAGATTTTCTTTCTCCCCCAAAAGGTGCACAACAATTCAAATTAAACGTCTCTGTTACATTCAAATCGACAAGCTAACAGAGGAATCTCTACTTGGGATCTATGGTTAGTTATTCTATTTAGCATCTATGGTTAGTTATTGTGTTTATTAGCTTGTGGAAAATAGGTGGCCACTTGGTCACTGTAGCACCATATGCTTTTATGTCTTTTGCTTCACCTGTGTTTCTTCAATAATACTGATACTATTTGCAAACTGGGCCAGTGCAACAGCAATGCTAGCATATTAAAGATTTGATCGTGATTGTAAGATGGCTTCGAACACATAAGTAATTTCCCTAGTAGAAATTATGCATCGCAAAATTTTGAGCTATAACACACATTCTAAATATTTACCTCTGTACATTTACTAAACACTCTGGACAAAGTAAGATACAGAAGCAGTGGTCCAAGCAAGGCTGAGATACTTGAAGTAAACGACAAGCAACTAAATTCAGTCAGGAAGGGGTTATAGGATTGCATGCAATTTTACCAGAGCTTGTTAGATCGTAGCCGAAGAGAGAAGGGCTGGGGCTGCTAAAGACGGGAGGATGCCCATCCCCCCGCTTTTCCCACTGTGACGCCGCTTGGTGTGGATGTGCTAAATCACCATGCCAGAACTGCTGTTGAAGTTGCATCAGATGCCTTGCTCCATGAACGCCCATTTCTGGCCAGGTGACCTGCTCCAAGTCGATTCCATTCTTGCAGTTCAGGCCTGTTATTCTTCCACACTGTAAATGTAGTGGTAAGAATACAGTTACTCAAAGGAACAAGTAACTATGTTTTCCAGCAGGAAAATTCTAAACTTTGAAACATACAAGGGATTAATTTAGTCGGGTGGGTATATGATTTGCTTCCACGGAATTTGCAAGCAGACATGCTTAAAATTCAGAGAGCGTGCATATACAAACCTTTTCAATCTTTTTCTGAATATATAATGTTCCTATAAGTAGCATGCGGACCAGCCACCAGCCAAGATATAATCATGCATTAATCAAGCTGACCTTATATCATTATTAATAGGATTTGTTCAAATGATAACCATCGATGTGAGTGTATTAAGTTCAGGTCATTCACAAACCTACCTACCTTGGTTCAGCCGTCCAGTTACAAGCAAACAAAATTTTCACTCTAAAGGCAAACCTAAAGTTTGGACCCTGGAATAATGGTAAATCAACAGGCTGTCAAGGTAGATGCAAGCATGCCAGAAATATTCCTCACAGTTCCCATTGGAAGTACTCCAAGAAGCACTGAGAAATGGCACCTCATGAATTGGAAAATGACAACCTTTTCTATTTCTTCCATGTGTAACTAACTGACTACATGGCACATATAGATGTTACAGTAGCTTGGTTCCGTACAGCATCTAGGTTCGTTGCAAAACAGTCCTTCCTTTCCCAACAAGGCTAGAACCAGAAAGAACAACAGCATATTTAAGAGTATGCGTGAACTATGTCAGTATTGATTGTGACAATGAAATAGGGAAAACAAAGCAGCTGCGTGCAAGAAAGAGATTCTGCAGAAGCCAAACATACAGATAGGAAAATGTCCATGAGTGAGCTATAGTTTCCATTAATCAGGTATGGCGCTCCAGGAAAAAAAACTTTACTTGCAAAAGAAATATTTCTGGAAATCTTTGCAGGCCCAACTTGTGGAAAGCTGACAAAAAGGGATGGCTGCATAAGTACCTCTGTGGTCAGAAAGCTGTCAAGCCCACCAAAGTCGACCCTTGGGTTTACAGCTGCGAGCCTCATTGACAAGTACTGGACCAACCACAATCACCAAACAGTAATGAGATTAGGAGAAAGAAACTGCTTATTATGTTGGATAAAACAGGAATGGCCATTTCAGATTTACAGGTTGTACAAGGGATATGAATAGTTACCTCAACTTGCCTTTGGAGAGACTGAACATGATTGATGATCTCATCCAACACCAGTGCTGTTCCTGATACCTGATAGGGCCCAAAAGGCAAACAACAGCCATCAATTAACTAATCCCTAATCCTCAGTTCCTCCGATCTCAATATGTGATTAAAAAGAAAGCAACAGCAAATGGAAACCACCTAAAGTTCCATTCCAACGTTAGAAACAGAGATTGAAATTAACACTATTTCACAAGAATTGAAGTGGGGGGAAAACTGTAGCACAGCCTTTTAGCATCAACGAGAAGATCGTTTCATGCATGAATAAGCGGTGACAAGTTTGACTCCAGAACTAATGTTCATCCCTTCACAACAACGGATTACTGTTTGATTTTGTTGCTGATCCAGCTAAAATCACACCTCTTTATGAGTTTTTGTGAGAGAACAGTAGTTGGTATATGTCTTGAGCATATATTGCACACCAAAGCTACCCGTCCACATTGGCCAGCCCTGCATGTTTGGTTGAAGGCAACACAAAACCTCACAGGGAATTGACCTACAACCCCAATCTCCCATAGTTGATTGACATCTCCAGAGGGCAGACCAAAAGCTGCTGTCCTTGCAATGAAACTAATGGTCAAACCACCCCAGCAGCAATGGCACACACCAACCACTCACCCAATAAACTGCACGCACCAACGAAAACCAAACCATCCTCCATTCCTCCCCCAATGGCATCCTATCCAGACACCTCCTCACACGCAGCCTTGCCTCCTCTCCAGATCCCCGCAACCAAAGATGCCGACCCATAATCAATCACATTATTGCCAGCGCAAAAAGGATAGCAACATTCCATTAGGATAGGAGGATGGAGGCCTCATGGCATTGTCACGGCGACCAGGCCAGCCAGTCCCCCCTCCCCTCCATTAAGCTAGCTGCCCCCGGTGCCTTTTAAAAGCGTCTGCCACATTCTGCCCAGACAACCACGGCCAAGGCCTCCGCCAGTTCGGTACGCCGGATCAAGGTGCTTCTCCCCTTTATCATCCGCGAGGAAGCCGGGCCATTAGACCCACTCCCGTCGTGCAACACACCCATATGGACGTGTCGCCCGCAGGGTGCCAGAATAATCCGGCACCGCCACGTTTCTGAACGCGTTGCATTTAAAAGCTTCTCCCGCAAGCGCTGATAGTGCTTTGCTTTCTTTTGCAAGGACTGAGGCAAGAAGACGGACACTAGCCATGCTGCACGCCAGCGAGGGGGTCTAGCATTTTGGATTGCAGTGCCCTTTGCACAGTTGCAGATGCAAAGGGAGGACCATTTGGAGGGTCGCCTCTCAAAAGCAGTAAAAAGACCACCGAAAGCAGGGGAAAAGAGTGTACTTGGCGCGTAGGAGAGCCGAAATTTACACGACACTACGCGACATGGTAGCCGTTTAGGCTTTCCATTCCATCCAGAGGCAATGCTGAAGTGCGAAATGGAAAAGTAGACGAATAACTAGCAGACGGAACGTGGCATAAATGGGGAGGAAAATGCAGGGCAGGGGCACGGACCTTGCTGCAGCCGGGGACCAGCTCCTTGAGGAGCTCCATCCTCGCATTGATCTTCTCGCGTCTCGCCTGGATGAATTTTAATTTATAATTTAATTTAAGAACAAGAAAAAAGGTGATTAACTTTTTGATGAAGCTGGGTGGGCGAATAATCAAGTGATTAGCGGCAAAAGGAACCCCTGGAAAGGGGCTAGCGGCGACGTCACCGCGTCCTAATCACCCAATCATTGGCATAAACCCCACGGAATCTAATCCCCCGAGACTTGATTAGGCGGCGGGCGGGCTCGCGATTAGCGGCGGCGGACGCTGCGCCGGCGGCGAGGGACTCACCCGCTCGGCGAGGCTGTGGCTGTCCGTGGCCTGGCCCCGCCTGGCCCGCACGTGCACGTACGCCGGCTTGTCGTCGTCGCCGTCGCCGCCCGCGGGCTTGTCCTCCGCCGTCTTCCCCTTCTTCGCCGCCTTCCCCTGCGGCAGCGGCAGCAGACACCAGAGCAATCGGAAGTGAGCTCCTCCGGCAAGGGATAGTTAGTGAGGCTCGGAGAGGAGCGCGTGGAAATGCACATGCGTGGTGTGCTGGTGTAGTTGTACTCTACCTTGGAGGCGCGGTCGGCGGGGTCGGCCTTGCGCTTGCCGGCGGCGGCGGTGGGAGGAGCCGGTGGCGGGGTCGGGGACGGGGAGGACGGGGACGGCGACGCGAACGCGGAGAAGCGCGCGGCGCGGTCCACGAGGTGCGGGTCGGAGGGGAAGGTGGGCGCGGGCGCCGGAGCGGGAGCGGGCGCCGCCGCCGCCGTGCGGGGGAGGAGCAGCTCCATGGCCTGGGAGGTGGGGAGCCCCAGCAGCGCCGTGAAGGAGCCCCCGCTCCCGCCCCCGCCTCCGCCTCCTCGGCCGGCGGCGGCGGGGATCAGCGGCGCCTGGATCTCGGCCCCGGCGGCCGGGAGCTCCTTGGGCGGCGAGGGGTGGCGCATTGGCGCGTCGTCCAGGACGTGGGGTACGGAGTGGGGGAGGAGGCGGGTCGGACGGAGGCGGAGGCGGGGAGGGGCGGTGTGGCTGTCGTATATATAGGAGGAGGAGGAGGAGGAGGAGGGCGGCGCCGAGGCGAGAGGTGAGGTGGTGTGCCGGTGCCGCGTGACGGCGTGAGCTGCTGGCCTGCTGCGTTCGCTCGCGCGGCTCCCCTCCCGGCCTCGGGGTCAAGAAGGAAGGAAGGCGAAGGGGGGCAGCGCCGCGCAGTGGGGGAGAGGGGACTGGAGAGGAGGACGGGGTGGTGGTTGGTTTTTTGTTACTGCAGCCTGTTTTACCGTGTGGGGCCCGCTACGCATAGGCTGGGGGTCCGGGAGGGGGAGAGAAGAGGACACTGACGGTGAAACTTTGTTGGTGTTGACTTTTACCATTTTCGGCAGTGGGCGACTGGGCGTGGCGTGGTGGACCGGACCGGATCGGAGCGTGTGGTGTGGTGAAAGCTGGCAAGCTGCTCTGCGAGTGCACGGCGGTCGCACGGACGCAGGCCAGTAAAAAAGGTTTCGGTGCAGTGCAGGAAACGCTTCGCTCACCGTCCAGGAGAGAGTTTCTTGCCTTCGGGAGAAATTTCTCCCAAGGAAATCTTGCATGACTAAACGAAGTCTATTTGCAAAACCTTTTTTAAAGATGGGTGCAACTTCGCGTGACGAATCTAATGAGCCTAATTAGTCCATGATTTGCTACAGTGATGCTACAGTAACTATCCTCTAATCGTACGGTCAAAGACCTTGTTAGATAGATCTCGCGAAATAGTGTAAGGCTGTGAAGGTAGTTTTGTAAACTGACTTGATTTAATACACCTAATTATTAGTCAAACGGGATGGAGAAATTTCTCCACCCTAAAGAAACACGGCCCAGGCCACAGAGCCGGATCGGCACGGTCAAAAGCCCGGTTTGTGAGCGGCTAGTGGAGGTAGAGCCGCCGATGCTCGGCACTCGGCAGTGTCTTTTGTTGGGTCGGATTTTCCTCGTCTGTGTCACTGGGTGTCGCACTCGCACCGACCACCGGATGAAGAATTTGCAACACTGAATTTGGAAATTTGAGGGCCAGGGCCGACTGATAGGGCATCATTTTTGAAATGAGTCGGTGATGTATGTTTGTATAGGTAAGGTTGGAATAGTAGTCCACCAGTATGTTTATAGATGTAAGGTTGGAATAGTAATCCATTAGTAGGATTTTCTAAACTTAGTCTGGGCTTGGTTTGTTTTGATTGGGGGTCTAAAAGCACGAGACGCTCAAGTTTTTCAATGTCCTTCTGAGCTACTACTTAGATGGCTAGACAAACTCTAAATTCAAAGAAACCTAAACTGAAGAATAAAATTATGGATTTTGGTTTAGTTTCAGCAAATAAAAAGTGCATTTGTTACAAAAACATCTAGACACTCTATATTCCTCAACCTCTATCAACATCTCTTTTTCTAGCATTATCGGAGCCATCCTTATACCTCATTGCTCAGTGTCATACCTCCTCACAAAGTGACAAAAGCCGCCTCGATGATACTCTATAGGCAACGACGCACCACTCCTTTCCAGCTCCACCCTCTCCCACTATGGAATCAATATTCACACTCATCGCCAATTATCTCAACACGATACCAAGATGAAGCCACGGTGGATTGTTGTCCATCTCAATGGAACCTTGGGTTATCCCCTTCACAGTCACCAATAAGTTGCCATGATCAAACCCATTATTGTCTCTTTAGGTCGGTGACGATTGATGACTGAGTAGAAAAATTGAGTAACCGAATGGCCCAGTCACTTAAGTTTTAGTCAAAATTTGGTTGTCGTTTTCAAAAGCTTTTTGTAAGTACTTATTTAGACTAAATTTTCGATCAAAATCTAATGCTATCATTATTCTAGGCCTCACTCCTCGTTGCTGCAATGATGTAGTTATCTAGAGATAAATCATCTATACTATTATACGTACTCAGACTCTCAAAGTAAAAGTCCAGAATGGCCCGTATATTAATTTCTAATAATGTATTCTACGATGATACTATCGTCCTCTCATATTTCCATATGACTAGTTCCCTTAGGGCACGTACAACGCCCTGTTACTTGTCGTCGCCATGCAGAAAAAAATTGCAAAGAGCCCCCGCGACACTCGTTCCAACGCAGAGCCGGCGTCCGGTTCAGCTACGGCTGCAGCTCGTGGTCCTAGGTGCAGGACGTGCGGATGTGATGTGAAGAAGGTTTTTTTTGTTGGAAAATTAATTATTCTGTAGACAGCAGTTGTCTGTACTGTTGTATAAAATATCTGTTTAGCTGTCTGTTTGTGTCAAAAAGACAGCAGCTGTCTGCACTGTTGTACTTGCCCTTAGAATCACGCCGTTGAGAATCGTGGTTGGGATCGGAGTTGATACCAGTGCTGCCGTGGCATACCATCACCACACCATCCTTGACACTCGACCATCATATCATTTGAATACTGCGCAGTACGTTTGGAGCCGCTACGAGCAACGTTCCGCATTGGCCTTTTACATCCCAGTTTTCTCGACTAAACCCATGTTGAAACCATTCTGAATGGCAAAGTCCACAACACTGAACAAAAGGCTTCCTTGTTACTAGTCCTGTCCGATCTCCGTTAGGTTGGTTTGCATGTGCGCCGATTTTTGTTCGGCTGGGAACCTCAGCACGAGTCGCAGCCTCGCAGGTCGAGATGATCAAACCGGCACACGTCCTCCGTGTCCGCCGCCGCCGCCCCGCACGGCCATGACACGGGGGCAACCCGGCCTGCTCCAACGTCCTCATCTCGAGACGGCGTGTCGGCGGCGCGAGCGAGCGAACGGCTCGTGAGAAAGCCAGAAAGGGAGCGCCCAGTGGCCGGCCGGGCTAGGCGGCGGCGCGGCGCGGTGCCTCCGACCCCCGTGCGTGCCCGGGTATGGCCTGACCTGCGACTGCGACCATGCGTTCGAGCGTGTGGCCGTGGAGGAAAGCTGCCCGCTCTGGCTGCTGCCGACGGCTGCTTTCCTTTCCACGCGGGGAGAACCGGAGAAGGCAGGTCAACGGGGGGATCCTTGCGCCGCCGCCAGCCTCGGGGCGGCGCCGCCACCCCGCGGCCGACACTTTTGCGCGGTAGGGTGCGGCGCCACGTGGACCTGCTCGGTTTGTCCGCTGCTGGGCCGAATCCGCAGGTGCAGTGCAGTACGCGCGGGCCGCCGCGCGCTGCGTCCGCCAGTTTGAGTTTTTTCAACTCCGTCAGTTTCAGTTTCAGGGCCCAAACACTTCGGTGGTCAATCAATCCTTTCTTCCTTCTCCAACCCGTCCGTGATCTGGCCCGGTTCAGCCAACTCGTGACCTTCCAGCTCCTACCTTTCTCCATTTTCTCTTCCATTCCAGCCACGGCCCACGGTGTGTGTTGGGGGATTCTGTGCGGTTCGGGGAAGCTGCACACCTGCACACGTCGCCGAAGGCCTCCGGAAGCCCACGCACCGCCGAAAAGGAACATTTATTGGAACAAACAAATCCGTGGTTTGGAACCCAGATATCCAAAATCAAATGAAAATAGTCTCATTTGTATTTCTTGAGAAGATAAATAGTCTTGTTTTAAAACTCTCATCATCAAAAATATAACAATGAAATTAAGATCTCATTTGCACATTTGGTTTCAAATTACAATTTTTTAGGTTTGCATCCACATTTGCGCAAAACCCCAAGCACGGGTTGATGGACTATTCCCTTATACTATGCAATGGTTGTATTGGGCACACATCAGTCAAGTATGAAAATGACAATGCAAGACATAGTCCCGAGAAGGGCTAGATCTGGCCAACAATTGTTTTTAAGCAAGAAAAGGGGCGACACCACGTTGATCTTGCCTGCACATGCACCAATGTCCAAACGAGAATTCTAAAGCTATTTAATGGAGCATCAAGGTGCACCAGGTGTACAAGTTGAGTGGGAGTTTGTGCCTTCACAGTCTCAACAAAATAAGCCTAAATTTACTAAAGTTTAGAAGTTGAGTGGGGGCATATGCCCTTGGACCCTTCTTAGCTTGTAGATAAGTGACATTTATGGAATTGTCTAGCAAGTTTGCAAAATAGAGCATCAAAATAACAAAATAGTTTATAATGTATTATTGCATTGTAAGAGGATATCTATAATTCTTTTTTAAGATTGAGTTAAATCCTTTGTATTTTATTTCTTCATTCGGATGCTTTTGAGAAAGAGATTGATATTTTTTATACACCGATTTGTAAAGGACATGATTTGGATCTTAGAATACCGAACCAATTGATGCACATATACGTAGAAGATGAATAAATAAATAAATAAATAAATAAATAAATAAATAAAATTAATAATAGATATCGAACAACTTAACAGGAAAAAAACTACTAGTGCAAATAAAGGATTTACTAAAATTGATTAACTGAGAAAAATAAATTATGTTATAACTAGTCACTGCATGTACATATCCACTATTTTTACATCCATAGTCCATGGTTGAATGAAAGAATGAAGGTTGAAGTAGCAAACAATGGAGGAGATCAGTTCTGGAGGAGATATCTCATGATCTCACTCACCCTAGCAATTGTCGCGCCTTATTGCCTTAGTTGCTGATCAGGAAACAAAATTACAAAGACAAAAACGCATCTGGACAGAAGAAAACAACGCTGTTTCAGCCTTCTTGAGTGCAACAAGCAAGCTGGAAAAGACATGTTTCTGAGATGAGAGTCCACTTATGTCAACTATTTCAAACATTATTTGCATGCTATGTTTTTGGTATTGGGTTTGTATACTTAAAGATGATATATTGTTTTATCTAAAAATGGTTTCTCTAAAAAATATAACTTTTCTATGTTATCTAATGTAATTTTGGGCATGATGTTGATATTCAAATATCCCTTATATGCCCCGAGCAACTACACGATGCTGTTACCAAGGCTGTCATGTCATATTTTCAATGAAACGAAATTGTCTCTCAATGCACAATTTCATAGAAAGACAATAGCATTCAAATTATGCATATTATTACGATCAATTGTATCATGTTAACCATGTGACCTTTATAAATTAAGGAGCATAGTAAAATTAATAGCCACATATGATTCATGGGTGAAATGAAATGGTCTCGTGAGAGTTTTATTCAATTTTATGGGCCTTGGTAACTGGACCTGATGAGTGTTATGGCCATAAATCTCTTTTCTTCTATCCTCTCGTCTATACCTGTCATGAAACCTTAGGTGACATCTCCACTGAAACTGACATCCACGGCATTTTCACTATATCTTGTAAAAAATACAAAATCTTTCCCACGATAAATTCCAAACCATCGAGTCAAATGCAAAGCATGCGTACACGGGAATATTCATGCATGGGAATCAATCACACATGAAGGCTGGTGGCGATCGAAGTCCACGGCCGCTTCACCTGCAAATAAAAGGCGGCCTGGCGCACCTTAGGGCATGTACAGCCCGGCGCTTGATGGCGTCGCTACATTGGTCATTTTGCGAAAAACACCCCCACCTCCGCAGCGACGGGTGCCGCGGCGCTAGACCGGGCGACGGCCCCGTCCCGTTCTCCCACGCTCAGACGACGCCGACTCGCCGGGCTGTACGACGCCGTCGCCAGGCGCCGGGGCCGGCGGGATCCCGCGCTCCGACCTTCCCGCGCGAAATCCCCTTCCGCCCCTCCCGCCAAATCCTCCCGCGCCGCTGGAGCACCTCCCTGCGCCGCCATGTCCGCCGCCGACCTCGTCCAGGACCGCCAGGAGCGCGGCCGCGCGCAGGTGGCCACTCCGCCTCGCCTCCGCCTCTGCTCACCTCCGCGCGCTCGCCGCCAACCTGGCCATGCGCCGCCCGCCTCCGCGGCCGTGGCAGGCAGGAGAGGGAGGGAGGGCCGGCCGCCGCCGACGACGATGGCGCGCGCCGCGGCGACGACGCTGGCCCCGCCGCCGAGGAGGAGGAAGGCGAGGACGAGGGCGCGGGGAGGCAGAGGCGACAAGCTCCGTTGAGGAAAGGGAGCCCGGAGCGACGACCGCCGTCGAGGGAAAGGAGGCCGGACGGCCCGGCGGTCTTTAGATGGAGTGGCGAGGAGCTCACCCTCACCGGCCTTGGTCCCCGACCGTCGACGGGTCAGAGTGCGCGGCGGGGCCGAAGCTTGGCGGGGATGCAGCTTGACGAGGACGGAATCGAGCTCCGCCGCGCCACGGAGGCGACCAGGGCCGGGCGCACGGGAGCAGACCTCGAGCTCGAGCACGGGAACGCTAGCCGCTTCCGCCGGTCGCTTGAGCGAGGATGCTTCAATCATCCGCATCCATCCATGCTTCGCCGTCCCCACCGCAGCATGGCCTGCCGCGGCATCCACTGCCCGCCGAGGAAGGTCCAGCGGTGGAGATATTTTTCCTTTTCTGTTTGGCTCAGTGTGTGTGGACGAGAAGCAACCGGCACCGGCGCTTTGCATTTGTTTTACATTCATGTGCAACCAACATCAGTCTGATTGGATCTGAGACGTCCATCTCATATTCAATGGTTAGAAAAAATCGAGTGCCACAACCAGACGCAACACTCACACATCTGGTAGACATCTTCAAAATAGCCACACAATAGTATACACAAATTCATTTGTAGTTGATCTTAAGCTTCATGCAAATATTAAATAGCTTACAGACGGTCTCTCTGTCTATGAGTTGTATGAGCTGTCTGTATATCTGTCTGTATACTCATCGTGGCTGTACGTGACCATACCCTTAAATATATAAAACTTCCATAAAACCCCGCTGAGACTGGCCTTATTGGTTACCAGCCACCCATGAACTTCTTCCCCGTGGGCCCCGACGACCGTCGTTGTCCTCTCAAGTCCTCATCACCGAAAATATCTGTGGGCAGGCCAGCGCGCAAGGATGACAGCCGCGGCCACTGACTAGTGGGGCCGACACGTCAGCCCCACCACTCGCGCCCCATCTGATGCTCCTGCTCCGCCGCGTCTCCTTCCTCCTCCCGCCGCCCTCGCCTTCGCCTTCGCCTCGCGCGCCGCTCGGGAAGCCTCTCCTGCTCCTCCTCCGCCCGCG
>OAMR01000373.1:1082314-1109424 GCA_900205405.1 Echinochloa crus-galli | reverse complement strand
CCTGCCTCCGCGGCCGTGCCCGCCGCACCGCTCCACGGAGGGAGCAGGGGAGGGGCAGCAGCAGATAGGAGAGGGGGAGGGAGGGCCGGCCGCCGCCACCGACAATGACACGCGTCGCGGCGACGACGCTGGCCCCGCCGTCCGCCGCACCGCTGAGGGAGCAGGGGAGGGCAGCCGCGGATAGGAGAGGGGGAGGGAGGGCCGGCCGCCGCCGCCGACGATGACGCGCGCCGCGGCGAAGACGAGACGGAGGATGGCGAGGACGAGGGCGCGGCGATGCAGAGGCGACAAGCTCGTCGCGCGCCGCCGCCGTGCACAACCGCACCATGGCCGCCGTCGGGGAGCTCGGGGAGCGTGCGGGAAAGACAGAGTGGAGCCGGCAGTCGGGGGCGAGGCGAGCCGGCGGCCGGCCGCGGGGAGGCGAGGAGGGACGGCGAGCGGAGACGGGGATGGGCCCTCGCGGCCGCGGCGGAGAGGCGGAGGAGGGAGAGTGAGAGAGAGAGAGTGATGGGAGAGATTGTTCTGTTGGTTTTAAGCAACTCAAAAGATCTGAATCGAGCCACGCAATGGTGTATACAGATGCATTTGTAGTTGATCTAAACTCCATATAAAGCATTAAACAGCTTACAGACACTCTTCTTGTTTATGGGCTGTATGAACTGTCTATACATCTGTCTCTACGCACAGTTCCAGATTCTACAGACGGGTTGCTGTCTAAGGGCATGTACAGCCCACAGACGGCGGGTCGTCTGTAAAACCTCGATTTTAGCATACAGACAGATGTACAGACAGCTCATACAACCCATAGACAGAGAGCCGTCTGTAAGCTGTTTAATGCTTCATATATAGCTTAAGATCAACTATAAATTATTTGTGTATACCATTGTGTGGCTATTTGATAGAATAATACCAAGCATAATAATAGAAAGATGACTATAATAATTTTTATAATATCAAAGCTTGTATAACACCTATACAAAATTTTATCCCATTGTCATTGTGTACGTATGGATATGAATTGGGTTACCATGTGGGTCCCATGAGTTAAAAAAATCAAAAAGATTACGCGTGGGAGGAGCGCATCATCTTATCCACACACTTCCAGGTTCCAGCAGCACCGCTCATCCTCATCTGTTCCTGAAGCAGCAAGCAGAGGAGCGGCGGCTCCAGCGGCCCAACGCATGGGAGGAGCGCCGACTCCGGCAACCCAACGCACGCGGAGCGAGCGGGGTCTCCAGCGGTCGCGCGCGCGGGGCGAGGTGAGCTCCCGCAGGAAGGCCTGGATGCAGGACGCCACGAGGAGGTGGGAGGCGCAGAGCACGAGCGGCGAGCAGCAGCTAGCGCACGCCGAGGCCGGGCGCCTCCGCCATGTCGACCTCCTTCACGCCCTCCGGCAGCGACAGGTACCGGGCGTTGCTCGCCTGCAGGCCGTCCTCCCTCACCGCCGGCAGCTTTCATCACTGCCGGGTTGAGCTCGTCCTCGCGGCGCGCCGGTGCGGGTCGTCCGCGTGGACACGAGCCACCGGAGCAGCTCCCTCCACCAGCCAGCGCCCCATCCTCCCTCTCTCCACTCCGGCCAACTCCGCAGGCGAGCGACCTGACCCCCCCTCCTGCATCATCTGCTTGTTCATGTCCGCAGAGTTGGCGCGAAAATCTTCACCGCGCGGGATCCGAGCGCAGCGTCGGTTTCGGGCGACGACGCCGTACAGCGGAGGCTCCCTTGTCTCCTCCGCCTGGGACAACGGGCCACCCCCGTCGCCTCGCCAGACGACGCCGCGAGCCGTCTCTACGTTGCGGGGGTTATTTTTGCAAAAATACCGGCTTACAGACGCGGCTTAGGGACGCGCTGTACATGCCCTAAGGGCTGTACATGCCCTTATTGCTCACTCCTTGGCGCACCGGTCAGACCACGACGCTGTTCGCGAGTCCCTAGACCCTAATTTCACTACGTTTGGCCATGAGCTGATTAATCGATTATCGTCTGAGCGTTACGGATTGTTGATGCAAACAAAGCATGTACTCCACCGACGTACCTGTCGCGTGTTATTTTAGGCATGCCGCCTGCGCTGCCTGCCGGCCGGCCGGCCGGCCACTCGGCAAAACAAGATGACCCGGTCAAGATATTAGCACATGAACTACAGACAAACACAAACCCATTCCACAAGTTGCAGCCTGCAGCTCTAACAGTGATTGCATTCGTAGTCACACTATCTCGTCTGTCACTCTCCCTTGAATCTTTCCACCACATACAGATAATACACTCAGTGGAAGGAGAGTTTAAAAAGAGAGTAAATCTTGCAATCCTACTAATACCGTCCATTTCACAATGTCTCTCCTAAGCCGGATCTTGGCGACAAATTTCTAGTAGATTTGAGGCGCCTGATATCTAGAAGGCGACAAAAAGTAATTGATCCCACATGCCAGTGGTGCAGAGCCATGCAGGTCAAGGCATCTGCTGCCAACATGTTACCATTTGTCTCCAAAATAGTAGCAAGTATCAAGGTTTTTTTTTTGAATAAAATAGCAAGTATCTCAGTATTAGCATTATATAAAAGCCATGCTAGTAACGCGATGCCGCACAAGTGCAGAGCGATCGCACAAGCAGCTAGTAAGAAGCAACAGCCACAGAGCTCACTGATCGGTCAACTCCGAAGCAGGGCAGCCACCATGGAAGTGGCCGCAGCACGAGACCTCCTCCTGACTCCCACCACCCTCCCCGTCCTCATCCTCGTCGCCGGCTTCACCGTCATCTACCTGCTGCGCCGCCGCCGCGGCGGCGCCGGCCTCCGCCTCCCGCCGAGCCCGTACGCGCTCCCCTTCCTGGGCCACCTCCACCTCCTGGCGCCCCTCCCGCACCAGGCCCGGCGGTGGACCGGCGGCGAGGGCAGCGACAGCGACACGGAGGAGATGCGCAGCGTCGTCGCCGAGACCGCCGAGCTCACCGGCACGTTCAACGTGCAGGACTACATCAGCGTGTTCAAGCACTGGGACGTGCAGGGGTTGGGGAAGCGCATCGACGCCGCGCACCGCAAGTTCGACGCCATGATGGAGAGGATTCTGACGGCGAGGGAGGCCGAGAGGCGGCGGCGGCGGGAGGAGGAGGGAGCCAAGGACGTGCTGGACATGCTGTTCGACATGCACGAGGACGAAGACGCCGAGATGCGGCTCACCAGGGATAACATCAAGGCGTTCATGCTGGTACGTCGTCGTCCATGGCCATGGCTGCTGTTTTTTCTTGTACTATATATATTGCTGATAGCCGGCCTGATAGTGTTATTTAGTGAAACAATATAAATTTCGTAATTGTCAGACGTACTCTTGCGTAGATCCAATCATGCATCGGGTCAAGCGAAAAACGAAGAAAAAATGTCTCCTCCCATGTGATTGATTGGCAGAAACAATGTATCTAACACTACACTAACATCGAGAGAACTGCTATTTTCAGAAGTAGGAGAAATTATTCTTTTTCGTAAAATTGATCATAGTTGAGCAACATTTGTCTCCATGCAAAAATTGTTTGGACCTCTAGCCCATTTGGGGAAAATGATTCATTTTGAAGATCAAGCTTTTCCATAACAGAAAACAGGTAGATCATGTCATGTGTGCTGCTCTCTAACACTCTAACATTTGCAGGACATCTTCGCGGCCGGCACGGACACGACGACGATCACGCTGGAGTGGGCCCTCTCGGAGCTGATCAACAACCCATCCGTCCTCCGCCGCGCGCAGGCGGAGCTCGACGCCGTCGTCGGCGCCGGCCGCCTCGCGGACGAGTCCGACATCCCCCGTCTCCCCTACCTCCAGGCCATCACCAAGGAGACCCTCCGCCTCCACCCCACCGGCCCTCTGGTGGTGCGGCGCTCCCTGGAGCCCTGCAAGGTGTCCGGCTACGACGTGCCCGCCGGCGCGACGGCGTTCGTGAACGTGTGGGCGATCGGGCGCGACGCCGCGAGCTGGGCGCCCGACCCGCTGGCGTTCCGGCCGGAGAGGTTCATGGAGGGGGAGAACGCCGGGACGGACGTGCGCGGGGGGCACTTCCACCTGCTGCCGTTCGGGTCCGGCCGGCGGATCTGCCCCGGCGCGTCGCTGGCGATGCTCGTGGTGCAGGCGGCGCTGGCCGCCATGGTGCAGTGCTTCGAGTGGGAGCCTCTTGGGGGAGCGCCCGTGGACATGGAGGAGGGGCCCGGGCTCACGCTGCCCAGGAAGCGCCCGCTGGTGTGCTACGTCAAGGCGAGGTTTGACCCCATGCCGGCTTGTCTCGCCGCCGATGAGGACGCGGCGGCGGGGGCTGCTGACGGGAAGTGACGTGTGGTGGCGGTTGCTATTGTTGATCGGGGTGGACGGCTGGGAGCTTGGGAGTTGGGACTGGGTTTAGGCGGTCAGCTGGTATTTAGTATAAGCTCAATTTGCTCTGGTTTCTGGGTGCTCATTCACAGAAGTGAAATTTCCGTTCAAAAAAAGAAGCAGAACTTGTGATCTCTCTTGATGTGCAGTGTTAGATTCGAAATGGTTGAAAGTTTTTTCTTAGGGAAAAGTCCATTTTTCAACCTCCAACTATTACAAGAGTCCGATTTTCAGCCTTAAACTACAAAACCGGATAACAAAGGCCATCCAACTGTCAAAACCGTGCAAATTTAGCCCTTAGGATGGTTTCTAAGGTGGTTTTGTATTTTGTAAAAAAAAATAAAAATCCAATTAGATCTAAAAAATCAAAACTAATTCATATTAAATAAGAAAAATATGATACTTGTATCAAAAATTTTCTAAAAATGTAACCTATTTATTATTGCTCTATTTGAATCTTAATTCTTCAAAAATGATAGGCATAACTATAAGCAACCAAATATAATTTTATCAAAATGGAAAACCACCTTCGAAACCATCCAAAGGGCTAAATTTGCACGGTTTTAATAGTTGAATGGCCTTTGTTATCCGGTTTTGTAGTTTAAAGTTAAAAATCAGACTCTTGTGATGGTTGAAGGTTGTAAAATGGACTTTTCCCTTTTTCTAAAGAAAGGTCGAATTAACAAAAATTCAGATACATCAGCTCTGGTCCATCGATCGGCTCGAGAGTACGTAGTAAAGTGCTAACCTTTGTTGTCGTTACAAATGCAGCGGCAGCAACCTGTCGGGTTGGTTTGTCAATGGTCATGGGCCGATCTTTCAAAAGAAGGTCATGGGCCAATTGTGCTTACAGCCGAACAACAGTTCAAAGCTGCCTCGCGGTTTCAACGCTCAATTTTCTACTGCTCCAAATCTCCCGAAAATCACACCGACACTGCTGCTGCGTGGTATGCTGACAGCAACGTCAAACAGACATTTTGATTCTTCTAAAACAGGATGAAGAAACAAGCATTTTATCCTTCCTCAGTTACCATATCTTCAGATCCCAACACCATTGGAAACATCACTAAACCCTCATTTCTGGGCATGGTAACATACTACTAGCCTGTTGCTAAGTATTTTATCCACGAATTGTTGTTACCACGACCATTTTGCCTTTGGAGTGGAAAACATCTGATAGGAGATTCAAAGAAATGTATGTAATCAGCTATTCAGCTTGATTATCCGCTGAAAAATTCGTGCTCCAAAGCCATCCTTATTCTTCAGACAAACATAGTTACACAGGAATGCTCTCAAATCTCAACCTAGGCGCTGAAAGCCTGAATCTTATCAGCTCACACACTAAATGTTTAAATAAAGGAAATTGGTACTTCAAACTAGACGCTCATTTAACATATACCGTAAACCAGATAAAACTTTGCTCTACGAAGATGTCTTCATCACATCAGAGGCCAATGACTCAATGAGCCCATCATCACAAATAACAATTAACAAGGATCTCCAGAGCTGATAGGATTCCAAGGCTTCCCGATGGCACTGTGCTAGATATCCGGTTGCTGCTAAAGTCCGAGCCTAATGAGCTGACTGCAGTAGTATGATCCATGTTTGTACCAAGTATCATGGTAATGGGACCAGTTATCCTATTGCCGCGTAGTGTCAACTCGGTAAGATTGGAAAGCTTGAACATGCCTGCTGGCAATGGGCCGCTGAGCCGGTTGTTCTCTGCTCTGAACACGTTCAGCCCTATCGGCAAGGTCGTCGGGATGGGTCCAGAGAAACGGTTATTATGGAGCAATAGGTAGCTGAGTAGGGTACAATTACCAAGGTTCGACGGGAGCTTCCAGAGAAGCTGTTGTTGAAGACGAGGATGTCATAGAGCTTCCCATTAGCGCAGAGGGTCCCTGGCAGTGGGCCGGAGAGGTTGTTGTTGGACACATCGAGGTAGAACCGTAGAACAGTGGTGAGTGCTTTCCGAGCTCTACTGGTAGTTCACCGGAGAGCCAGTTATCGTATATACGGATGTCTCCGAGCTGCGGAAGCAGCCCGATGCTCACCGGAATTGGTCCAGTGAACTGGTTCTTGAAGAGAAACATACACTTCAGGTTCTTGAGATTGCCGAAGCCTACAGGTATCTCCCCGGTCAGCTGATTCGTTGACACGTCAAGCAGAATCAAATTCATCGCCGTGACGTTGCATGTTAGCTCGCCAGAGAGAGCGTTGTTGTACAGGAAGACGCGCTCAAGCTTCTGGTGCCGCCATACCCACGCCGGGATTGAACCGGTGAGGTTGTTGAACGCCATGGAGAGCACCGTGAGCTCCGTGAGGCTGGCAAACGCCTCCGGAATCTCCCCGGTGAGGTTCATATCGTCCATCGAGAGATAGGTCAGTCTGGTGAGCTTGGCGAACACCGTGGGCACGGGCGCCGGCGCGAACGCGTTGTAGGCCAGCGTGAGGATCTCGAGCGCAGCGAGCCTGCTTATCTCGGCCGCAGGGTACTCGCCCGTGAAGCGGTTGGTGTCAAGCAGCAGGGACTTAAGCGTCGGAAACCTCGCCACCGCAGCTGGCACGGTGCCTTCAAAGTAGTTGGAAGAGATGTTGAGGTGCTCCATCATCGGAGACAAGCCATCGATGTTGTTCGGGAGGAGTCCAGTGAATGAGTTGTTGGAGATATCGAGGAAGCGAAGCTGGGAGCATGCGTATAGCACGGCGGTGGGGAAGGCTCCGGTGAGGTTGTTGTAGGAGAGGTCAAGGCGGTCGAGGTTCTTGAGCTGGCACACGGGCGCCGGGACCGAGCCGGCGAGGTCCAGACCCGATAAAGAAAGCTCTGTAACAACTCCGCTGGCGTTGTCGGCGCACTTGACGCCTTCCCAGCTGCAGTGGTCGGCAGCGGCGGGGTCCCACGACGTGAGCTGCTGTCTCCAGTAGTTTCTCAGAGCGAGCAGCGTCACGCGGTCGCCGGCCGGTGCAGGCTCATCGGAGCTGCACTCGCGACCTAGGAGGAAGCAGGAGAAGACGATGAGGATGGAAAGATGACTGGTGCTAAGTCGAGCTCGAGCCATTGTTTTTCAGGGGACGCTTGGTGCGAGCATGTACAAGCGGCGAGCTTAATTATTAGTGTGGGGAGGGGATCGGAGTGGAATGAATTATGACGACTGGACGTCTGGACCGTGGTCCGTGGAACGCGACTTGAGTTAGCGAGTCAACGGTCGTTCTACCGTGTGTATGGGTCAACGGTCGACACATGATGGTTTGCTGTGGATCTTATCTCCCAGGTCACACGCACGTCTAGATGCAGTGGCTTTGGCTTCATGCATTTTCTTACTTCAGCCACTCGCCCTGTTAGTTTGGATTATTTCTAGCGACCCAACAGTGTTTTTCTCTCAGCAAAAACCAGCGCCAGCCACCAACCAGCCATCAGTGTTTTTCTCTCAGCAAAAACCAGCGTCAGCCACCAGCCACCAGCCAAACGAACAGGGCAGAGAGTATACAAAGACTAATGGAACTGAAAACACTGACATAGAACTCTTACTTTTATTTAACCAAATGAACAATTAAGCAATTAGACTTTCTTCTATGTTTAGGCTTGATCGTCATATCTTCTTCATAAATGCTACAATTACTTGCCCACATCATCGATCCTCCCGGGACTCTCACCTCAAGATCAAGCTGTCATCTCCAAATGGATCTCCCTGGAAAGAACTCTCACCTCAAGGTCAAGCTGTCATCTCCAAATGGATCTCCCTGAACCGACATGAGATGTGTTACATTGAACACATCAGATTGCGTAGATGACTCGGCAGTCACAACTGATATGATTGTCATTTATCCTTTTCAGATCTGACATAATTTTCCATGACTTAACTTACTCCGTATTGCATTGTTTAGTAGGGAGGTTTAGTTAAGCCATATTACAATCTTCGGATTCGTACACATGGCATTGATAATGTTGATCAGCCGTAGCCCTATACTAGCAGTGCTTTTATGGATCCTCTATTCAACTAAGCCATTGTTTAGTTCCAAACTTTGGAATGCCAAACTTTGAAAAGTGTCATAAATGCGACACTATAGCATTTCATTTATATTTGTGAATAATTGCCCAAACATTGATTAATTAGACTCAAAATATCCGTCTCACAAAGTACAATAAAACTGTGCAATTAGTTTTTGATTTTATCTATATTTAATACTCATATATTTTGATGTAATAAAAATAGTGGAATTTGGGAATAGAATTTAGGAACTAAACAAACTAAGTTCTTTTGCCGCGTGTGTCTGGCAGAGGAAACTAACCAGCTCAGCTCGTGTCCAGATCGAGGCAACATGTGGTCGAGCGCGAGGGGCCACGTACAGCCGTATAACTGATGCTGATGCCGACAAGCCAACGAGGGCACGAGGCCAAGGTTCTTTAGCCGTCTTAGCTTATTTCTTTCCTCGTCTCGTGGTGTGTGTACAGTACTTGTACGTGTGGCCGGGCATTCCGACCCGTGCGGTGTACGTGCGTCCTCCATCCGGCTCTGGTGCACGGCCTGGCCCGCTGGCCGTCCGTCGCCGTCACGCCCCTACGCGCCCTCGAGAACGAAACACGCTGCCCGTTTCTCCCGAACTGTGGGAGCGGGGGATAAATGATAGCCTGGAAACGTGCGTGTGTCATCGCAGTGAGGCGTAGCGTAGCTGGGGTGCTGGCCGCTGACGGTGCCTGGCGCGCGCGAGGTGATGGCGGCGGTGGTGGCGGGAGAGGAGTGCACGAACCAGGTGGCGTCGTCGCCGTCGCGCGCAGATTTCAATTGATCTATCCAAACGGCACGTTCCAAACGGAATCTTGACGCGGTGAAATCTGTTCGTGCACGCAGGGCACAACCTGAGCGCGACGACCAAGCTGTGGGCGAGCCCGCACAACGCCACTCTCGTCGGGAAGATGGCGGCAGCGGTGGACACGCTCCATGAGTGCCAGCGCGCCGCCGGCTCCTGCTACCTCTCCGCCTTCCCCGCCTCCTTCTACTACACCATCCACAAGATCATGCAGGGTCTTCTAGACCAGCACGTAGTGGCGGGCAACAGCAAGGCGCTAGGGATGGCGGTCGCCATGGCCAACTACTTCAGTGGCCGCGTCAGCAACGTCATCCGAAGGTACAACATTGAGCGCCACTGGGCGTCGCTCAACGAGGAGACTGGCGGGATGAACGACATGCTCTACCAGCTCTACACCATCAAGTGGCGGATCCAAGATTGGGAGTTAGGGGGGCTTAGTTCTTCTTCCAAGTCTTTTCTTCATCATTTTCTTTCTCTTTTTCGTTATTCCCCTTATATTTCTCCTTTAATTTCAGTGATGTTTTGGGCCGTAAGGGGGGCGAGAGCCCCCTAGCTCCCCCTCCCCCTTAAGATTCGCCACATCAGCCTTCTTTCCATTTCTACTAAAAAACCTTCATAAGAGATTCAGAGTCTGTATGATTGCTGCTAATATCTCTTTATGCAGAACGATCAGAGGCATCTGGTCCTCGCCCATCTTTTCGACAAGCCATGCTTCTTGAGGATGCTTATCGTTTAGGTCTGAATCCTGAACAGCTCAATTCCTTTTTGTCCTTCTGCGCTTTTCTACTGCATTTTCAGAACAACTTTGTACGATTTTTCTTCAGTTACTACTAAACGCAATAACTTGTTTATTTAATAATTTTACCACGAAAATACATTTCTGAACATTGCATTTTTTTTATCCCCGACGTTTTTCTTTTAGGCTGACAGTCTTTCGGACTTCCATGCCAACACACATATTCCAGTTGTCATCAGTAGGCAAATGCGATATGAAGTTACAGGTGATCCGATTTACAAGATAATTCAAGTATTGCACATCAATTTATTAGGGAAAAACAACTTGAAAAGGTTGTAAACTAGGAGAGATTTCCTCCAGACATGATAATTCGAATTCTGAAAAGAGTAAGTTGCACCCACCATGCAGCAACTTGTATGATTGTATCACTTTGATCCAATAAGTTGCAAAATATGTAAACACATACACGAACTTGTCAATTATGTGCATCTGCGGTCAAATGTATGGCATAGAGCCTATTTTACAATGGTGCCATGCCACATAGACTATTGTTTGGGTCACAAGTATTAATTTTGAGGTGGTGAAGGACAAAATACAAAGTTGATGACTGATGCAACTTCTAGGTTTAAGCTAACCATGAGCCTAGCTCATAAAAGAGGACAATGCAACATTCTTCGTGTACACAGTGAATTCTTCCCATGCTTATGTGACTGGTGGCACATCTGTTGATGAATTCTGGTAATGCATTGTAACGGTTTTATTTTTGTTTCAGACTTGCTATCTCTACAATCAAAGATGATTTTTTGCCAGGTCTGATACAAAGTGTTTATCTAAAAATCTGAAAACTGAGACACGGGACGCATAACTTACAACATGCTCAAGGTGGTTCAATTCTTCATGCTCACAGGTTGAATTTTCTCTTGTTTAGATAATTTAACAACATTTTTCATGAATAGAGACAAGTTACAATTTACTCCCTCCTTTTGCTTTTATAAGATGCACACGTATATCAAGATTCAAACTTTACAAAGTTTGACCAATAGTTTAAGCAATAAGGTTTAATTTTTATAGTGCAAATTTAGAATTGTTAGATTTGTAATAAAATGTATTTTCTAATGATTATAAATTTATAATCATAAACAATATAAGATAAGATAAATAAGTGATCAAAGTGTAATTTAGAAGATCATGCAAGTCGTAGGCGACACGAAGGCCAGTAAGTTCCACGGGATGATGTCGCGGCAAGACACCTCTTTCAATTCCAAGAGCTTGGTGAGGTGGACATCCAAAGCCATCAGATGTCCCTCCAGAAGCATGTACATGACATCCGGCACACATGGGTCGACGAACAACACCTCGTGGACGATGTCGTGGTTGTCGATGCACCACACCTCCAACAAGGTGCATTGCGCTGCCATCCTCCACTTGCAACAGAACCACCGCCGCCACTTCTCCATCGTCCTGGCTCACCTCGGTGAACATCATGCGACCGTTGCTCAGGTTGACGCACCTGGTGCTACGGATGGCATCGCCCATTCCCATGTCGACGACGCTGACCTCCGGTAGTTCGTGGAACACAAGGGCATGCTCCTCCTCCAATGGATCGCAGGACAGGATCCCGTGGTGGAGATCCACCCAGCACATGCGCCCGTCGTCGCTGATGATCGCTCCATCACCATGCCACACCCGGTCCATAAGAGTGCCCTCAGGGTTCCACCTCCCTATCCACCTAGCAGTCGTCCGCATCGGACTTGTCGGTGATCAATAGAGCGGTTGTGCTAACGGCGGCGTGGTGCAGCTCCAGACATGATAATTCGAATTCTGAAAAGAGTAAGTTGCACCCACCATGCAGCAACTTGTATGATTGTATCACTTTGATCCAATAAGTTGCAAAATATGTAAACACATACACGAACTTGTCAATTATGTGCATCTGCGGTCAAATGTATGGCATAGAGCCTATTTTACAATGGTGCCATGCCACATAGACTATTGTTTGGGTCACAAGTATTAATTTTGAGGTGGTGAAGGACAAAATACAAAGTTGATGACTGATGCAACTTCTAGGTTTAAGCTAACCATGAGCCTAGCTCATAAAAGAGGACAATGCAACATTCTTCGTGTACACAGTGAATTCTTCCCATGCTTATGTGACTGGTGGCACATCTGTTGATGAATTCTGGTAATGCATTGTAACGGTTTTATTTTTGTTTCAGACTTGCTATCTCTACAATTCAAAGATGGTTTTTTGTCAAGTCCGATCCAAAGTGTTTATCTGAAAATCTGAAAACTGAGACACCGGACGCATAACTTACAACATGCTCATGGTGGTTCAATTGTTCATGCTCACAAGTTGAATTTTCTCTTGTTTAGATAATTTAACAACATTTTTCATGAATAGAGACAAGTTACAATTTACTCCCTCCTTTTGCTTTTATAAGATGCACACGTATACGAGATTCAAACTTTACAAACTTTAACCAATAATTTAAGCAAAAAATTTTATTTTTTATAGTGCAAATTTGGTATAATAAAGAGTATTTTCTAATAATTACAAATTTATAATCATAAACATTATAAGATAAAATAAATAAATGCTCAAAGTAAAATTTAGAAGACCATGCTGTGTCGAGTGGTGCCTTATAAAAGCAAAAGGAAGGAGTATGCAACAATGCCTGCAGGTTTTGCACCATCTTTTCAGATGGACGAAGGAGATTGTTTTTTTTTTGAACTGAGAACGTCAAAGAGTTATGGCATAATTTTATTAAAATAAGAAATAAAACAATATAAAACAAAATTAGAGTCACAACAAATAAGGTATGAAGGATAGTGTGTATGCAGAATACTGTGAACGAGCACTGATGAACGGTGTGCTGAGCATCCAGATAGGCAGAGATCCCAGAGTGATGATCTACATGCTGCCCCAGGGCCCTGAGAGCTCATAGGCAAAATGCTACCACAAATGGGGAATTCCGTTTGGTTCGTTTTGGTGCTTCTATGGCACTAGTAGGTGAGAATTCCAACTTTTCGGACCGACAATGGGGCAGTTTGAGTTTGCAGGGATAGAATCCTTCTCCAAATTGGGGGATTACATCTACTTTGCTGAGAAAACCGAAAGACCAGCCCTATATATTGTTCAGTTCATATCGGACAGGTTCAATTGGAGAACATGTAGTTAGCAATCTTTCAAACTCAAAAAAAGTGGGGGGGGGGGGGGGGGGGGGGTAGGGAGGGCTAGAGCCCCCCCTGCTAATGCATTGTAATGGTTTTATTTTTGTTTCAGATTTGAACAATTCTAATATTGTTTTTGTTAAGTCCAATCCAAAGCGTTTAGCTAAAAATCTGAAAACTGAGACACACTGTGCGCACAACTTACAACATGCTCAAGGTGGTTCACCTATTTATGCTCACAAGCTTCTACTTGAATTTTCTCTTGTTTAGATAATTTAACAACATTTTTCAGGACTAGAGACATGTTGCAACAATGCATGCAGGTTTTGCGCCATCTTTTCATATGGACCAAGGAGATTATTTTTTGAACGGAACGGAAGGAAGAACGTGCTAAGCATCCAGAGAGGTAGAGATCCCGGCGTGATGATCTACATGATGCCTAGGGCCCTGCTCGCTCACAAGCAAAGGGATACCACAAATGGGGAATTCTGTATGGTTCATTTTGTTGCTGCTATGGCGTTCAATGGGGCTAGAGGGGCTCTAGCGCCCTCAAAGAGGAGGAAGACATTTGATCCATTTCACGTGAATCACATTAATCAAGTTAATTTGGTAAGGGTACATCAGACATTTGACTTCTTTTACAATTCCAATAAGACATGTGAAGCCATTTTGCAAAAAAAAAATTGAAATTGTTAGCTTCACCAGAGAAGCCATTTCACCGGAATGCAACAACTGGAGCCATTTTCGATGGGGCCAGAGCCCTGCCAAACATGTCCCAAATTTATAAGACAAACAAGCACTTTACCAAATCTTATGGTGCCCAAACTTAGACCTTACAGGCTAGAAAAGAAACTATAAAAGGAAAACCAAATGAAACATTTCCCTTGACTGAAGAATAGACTTTCTGTAACCGTATACCGTATAGTAGGACTCGGGTCATTCAATTCTTCATAGCATGCTGTAAGCGTGACGAAAGACGGCGGAAGAAGTTGCTGGGCACGGTGGGCAGGCTGCTCTGAAACCTCAGGTGCGACAACACATAGAGCCTGGCGACAAGGGCCAACACCCAGAACGGCGTGATGTAGAGCATATGGCTCTAAAATTTCGGTAATTTCGGTGATGACCAGAAGAAACAAATCCGAAATTTACTATTACACTTGTGTATATGTTTTATTGTAAATATAGTACTTTAGACTTACATTTTCCAATGTTTGTCTTGCATATTTACCAACTTAATTGTTATAGAGCCATGAATCATACTAATCATTTGTTTAGAAAAAACTTTAGAAAATCACATAATTTGGCAAAGAATAAACATATTTTGGCAATTTTTCAAAAATTTTGCGAATTTCGGTGGTGATCGAAAAAATTCATAGCTCTAAACTTTCGGTAATTCATGAATTTCGATAATGGCTACTCACATTTTTTCTAGATTTATTCTAAAACATATGGTGCTTTGGATTTGTATTCATTTTATCCCTATGAGTAGCAACTCCCCAGTCCCCACATATAGAAATTACATTTTCCAGTTAATACGGGGGCACCTTGTACTACATTCATCCAGTCCCGGAAAGCAAGCATCTTTATGCTTGACGCAACACCAGCAGTTAGCCTTACTATATCGTCCTCTGCAATCAGAAGGGTAGCACACCTTCTGGTTACCACTTCCATACATGACTGCTCGGCCTATTTTTCAGGCATGAAAAGTAAATCTGTCAAGGTACATACATACGCAGAAATGACTGTAAAATAAGCATAAATTTGGTTATGAAAATAAACATCCATTAGTGTTCCTCTCAGTTCATCTTAAAATAAGAAAGCAGTTAGCAATATGTATGGATGTGGAGAAACATATCAGCTACTCTGTAGTAGTAATCAAGTTTGGAAGACATTGGAAGCAGCAAGTTTTTGATCTATTTCGCTTACATTCTGTATGAATGGAAAAGCATCCGAGGAGAACCAAGGAAATCAACACTAGTGTGCCATTGTGCATTGTGTGTTTCTCCATACTGTAAAGAACGAAACGCTTCTTGTATGTTCTTGGGAGATGTGTTCTGCTAGAAGCGATGCATTGACACATATATATGGTTCGTATATATAGGACAAATAGAATCTATGCATGTATGATAATTAACAGAAATTGGTCGCTGCCAGGCTAGTAATGAATGCAGTCCTTTTAAAGTTAATGACATCTAATTATACCTTTGATTTTAAAATTGGGTCCATGTTGCCAAAATAATTCCATTGGTCTTAGGGATTGATTTGCTTGTTCAAATTTTGTTTGACGCATATAAAGGCATTATTGATACATGAAAATTCTAAAATTTTATCATGAGTCTATTACCACCAGCCTTTAAATCACATATGTCAATTTGCAGTTTTAAGAGCATATGTTAGCTACTGTTTATTGGGCTAATTTCCCTTTCCCTTGCTAAATTCTTTTAAAATGGCATCCAAATTAGATTGTTCTAATTTAAGAACCTTATATATTTAGAATTATCTTAATAAAAAGCCGATTACGGCCAAAAGAAATGACTTTCTCCCTTTCAGCGTCCTCACAAGGGGTTTCCTAATTCCTATCCATCTTCTACAAGGTGGTTAAGCTATGCAACTTTTAGCGCTCTAACCACATCTAGTCTAGTCTAACCAATGTAAGATTGGCTTGCCCACTAGACCCACTTTCACGTCATCAAAGTTATATGGTTGGCTTGCTCCCCCCACGTCATCTTAACTATTCATACTCAAACATAGGAATGGCATTAAGCTAATTTCTTACCGAAGATTTTTTTCGCCCTCAAACCGTCCTCGTAAGGGTAGACATGAGTATTTTCGTCCTGGTTTGGCCGACATGTCTCAGTTCTACTAGGCACAACAAGAGGGTGTCCAAAGAAAATTGATCCGTGAGAAGAAGATGGCATAGGATCTGTCGCAAAGATGACACCCAAAAAAAAAAAGCCAAACATTTGGAGCATACCATCACCCTTGTTCATAAGACAGACATAGTTACACCTGTGAACTTTATCAAATCTTAGGGTGCCCAAACTTAGCACCTTACACACTAGGAAATAAATTAAGAATACAAAAAAAAGAAACGAAACATTCTCGATCTTGACTGAAGAACAGAGCATTCTGCAACCGTAGTACTCATTCAAGGAAAAAACTTCAGAGCATGCTGTCGGCGCGCGAGGGCAGGCGTCGGAAGAAGTTGCTGGGCACGGCGGGCAGCCTGCTCCTGAACCTGGGGTGGCGCAGCACGTAGAGCCCCGCGACGAGCGCCACCACCCTGAACGGCGTGACGTAGAGCACCACCGCGGCGAGCAGGCAGAAGATGACGAAGAGGCACGTCGCCCTCGGGTCCCTCCAGCTGAGCAGCGACTGCAGCCTCTCCCCCTGCGTGGCCATGTCCCCGATCACCGTCTGTATCCTCCCCGCCACGCTCCTCAGCCTGTCGTACCTCATGTACACCACGTCCTGCTGCCTCGACGTCGGGAACGTGTCGAACTCCTCGTCCAGCTCGTCCGGGTGCGCCGCCTCCGCCCACGACATCTTCGTGTCCATGTGCGGCGGGTGGCGCGGCCGCCGCCGGTAGTTCCACAGCCCGATCAGGAACATGTAGAGGAACACCGTGGGGAGGATCAGCTCCGGGTACCACACCAGGATGAGCAGCAGCACGTGCACCAGCGCCGTCGTCGCCGCGTTCCGCCACCGGCACACGTCGGAGAACCACCGCGCCGCCGCCGCCGCGCCGGAGAAGAGCGAGACGGCGCGGAAGAAGTTGGCCTTGCTCCGCCGCATGCTCCACATGTGGGACTCCACGTCCAGCATGTACTCCCTGTCCCCCCGCCGCAGCGGCGGCTCCGCCCGGCCCAGCCGCGCCGCCACGATCCCCATCGCCTGGTACCGGAGCGCGTCCAGCTGCGTCACCGTGAACGGGTGCAGGTAGTGCATCCGCGGCAGCAGCGGCTGGTGTAGAGGTGCAGCATGTTGACGAGGGAGAGGCAGGTGAGGCGCACGGCGAGCCGGAGCTCCCCCATCTTCTTCACCCCCGACTTGTGCAGCGCGATCAGCGGGTACGCGTGCGTGTACACGCGGTCCGTCTCCAGCGTCGAGAGCCGGATCCGGATCTTGCCGATGCGAGCGTCCCGCGCGGCGCGCGGCGGCGCCATTGGCGCCGCCGCCGTTGCCGTTGCCGAGGTGGCAGTTGTCGAAGACGGCGATGGTGATGACGGTGCAGGGGTCGAACACCTCCCAGGTGTACTGCTCGTTCCAGGCGGGGGAGGGGTTGCCGATCATGGTGCGCGTGCGGACCCACTTCTGGCCGTACTTGGCGACGCAGTAGGCGTCGGTGGCGCCGCGGCCGTCGCGGGTCTTCATCGGCGGCAGGCCGGCGGCGCCGAGGATGCCGACCTCGAGCACGCCGACGGGGGCTTCCAGAGCTGCCGCGCCGTCGGCCGGTGTCGCTGATGTACATGGTGGACTCGTCCATCACGTGGTACGCGCCCTCCAGGCAGGCGCGCACGTGCACCCGGCTCGCGAACCGGAGCTCCCGCCGCGTCTCCCCCTCGACGGCGGCGCCGACGCCGAACCTCTCCAGGTCGAACCACCGCGACTGCACGAACGGCCGGTGGTCGAGCCGCTTCTCGAACAGCGTCAGCGGCAGCGCGACGCGGCCGAGGAGCTCGTCCTTGCCCGGCGCGACGCGGTCCTCCACCATGAGCACCAGCTGCTCCTCGAACGGCTCGGCGACGACGAACACCAGGTCCTCGTTCCACCGCGGGTTCAGCGCCGGCGCCGCCACCGCCGACGTCTTGAGGATCTGGTTCCCGAGCTGCGCCTTCACGAGCAGCTCCGGCGCGCGGCCGCCGGGATGCTGCGGCTGCACGTCCTGCGCCTCGATCACGTTGACGCGGAGGTACCAGAGCTTGGGGGAGACGTAGGCCTTGGAGCGGACGCTGGCGACGCCCTCGCCGCGGGCGGCGGCGGCGTCCGAGTGCCACGCCTCCGGGAACGCCTCGTCGGCCTGGGTCCCGATCCAGACGGCCAGCATGAGCTCGCCGCGGATCTTGCCGCCCTCGCCGCGGCGGCGCTCCTCGAGGCGGTACCACTGCGGCGCCAGCGGGCTGTCGGGGGGCACGCGGGTGGGGACCTCCGCGAGGTCGAAGGTGACCTTGCCGACGTAGTCATCGCGGCCGAGCATGTCGCGGTCCTTGAGGAAGACCTCGAGCACGTTGGATTGGACGCCGGACTTGGAGAAGGCGAACACCTGGTCCCACTCGGGGTTGGCGCGCCGGTCGAAGTGCCGGGTCTTGCCTTTGTAGTTGCCGAGCCGGACCTCCACGTAGGGGTCCATGGCGGCGCCGGTGATGGGGTTCGGGGGCAGGTCCTTGGCCTTGACCACGCGCACGTACAGGAAGAACATCTGCTCCACCAGGTCGTAGGTGCTCGACGATTTGTCCACGCCGAGCCAGCCGGCGAGCCCGCCGCCGCCGCCGCCGACGGGGCGGGCCGGGCCGCCCGCGCCCTTGGGCCATTGCTCGCCCAGGAGAGGGTTCGTGTCCTTGAGCTGGAAGTCCTCGTGGTGCGGGTCACCACCACCACCATGCCCGCTGCTCATCCTCGCCGCCGATCGAGAGACCTTGCACTCTATCCTGCATCGCAGACCACACATCGATCAGAAAAAAAAGGGTCCAAAGAATAAATCGCATAAACTACCCATCATTTTACGTTCACTTTACTGTTCCAAGAAGTGTAAAATCTTAAGAAGCTTATCTGCAGCACTGACTCAGTAACAATGGCGAGAGGCTCTTATATGATACCTAGAAGAAGCCCGGCACAAATCTGCAAGAACACTTGAACTGCAAAGTACATGAAGCATGTGTTGGCACGCAGAAGAGCAGAGGCTCTGTCATGCACTCTTGGAAGGGGCTGACATGGAGGGGGCTGGATAGCAGTGGCAGAGAAAGTTTTGGGCAGGGAAGCGTATGGCCGATGATGGCCGTGGCCGGTGGCCCTGCTACGCCTGCAGGGGGGATCGTGGCAAGCCTCGCCGGGAAGCAAAGCGCCCGCCGCGGCCGCGTCGGCGGTGACCCCGGCGAGAAGGAAGGTATACAAGAGACGTCGACAGTGTCAATCTGCCGCCTAAGCCTCTACGAAGCCTAGTCTAAAACCCTGCTGCTCCTCCTTGAGAGAGATGCTTTCAGAGAGACATGAGTTTCCAGCTGAGTGGAGTTCTTTGAGAGGGAAGCTGTCTGTCTGATGACCTTTTTGCTAGCTTGGGTTCTTTGAAGATGAGCAGCCACTGATGACAGAGGAAAGAGGCCGCGATCAAAAGCACGGCTGATCATGTGGCGAAAGGCGATCGAAAGAGGGTGTCAGTGCGTGGTAAATCAAAAGCAGGGCGATCGATCGATTGGGGGAATCGATTCTTGGGCTGCGGAGGGGGCTTTGTTTATGCTCCGCCATTGAATTGGCGTGCTCTCATCCTCTCATTGGGGGCAAGGAACCTTTGCATAGTTCAGGGACACCCATCGGTGCTACGTATGCCGAGGTAATTTCCCGCTTGGCTGCTGCTGCTCTTTAAACACAGCAACAGCAATGAGAAAAAGAAGTTATCAAAAAGCCATCTTTCTTTCCATGCGCGCGCGCGCACATACAAGCCTAAAAGGTGTACACTTGTATATTAACATTCGAGCTTGTTTACAAAATACATTTTAGGCAAAGGAAAGCTCATCGCATACTCCGTGTATTTTGAGCTTTCTTTTACTTGTCGTTTTGGACGTAGACAGTTTTTACTTGTCGATGCATGCCTTTAATCATGCTTTTACCCAATCATCTGTTATTGAAAGTTTGAATGTAGCAACTTCAAATTATATGATTGGTACATTTTGAAACTTTCAAGTAGCAATTTAATAATATGATTGCCGTGTGATGTATCTTGACACTTTAGTGTATATAAAGGTTGACAATTCATTCAAACAACCATTGTCTATATCAGAAAGGAGTCAAGAACATTAAGAATACACACATTTTTTTTTGAAAAAAATCAACACCTTTCGTGTATACAGATTGAATGAATGAAAACACAGTGTGCATAGTTCTACGAATTGGATTTATGTAATAAAATTTGATAACAGTACATTTTTACTTCTCACAATAAAAATACTTTGTTTTGGCTTCGTTTCAAAGTACAGTATCTGAAAATGATGGCTGAAGTTGTGGGTTCAACGTGTCACCTTTTCTTTTCTTTTTCTTTTGACCCAAGACTCAATATCACTGTGTATACAGATTGAGTAAATGAAAATGCAGTGGACAAAATTTTACAAAATTCACATAGATTTATCTCATAAAACAAATTGTAACAGTACATTTTAACTTCTCGCAAAAAAGTACCTCTTAATTTTATCTGCATTTCATAGTACACTGCAACCGAAATGATGGTTGAAGTCGTCCGGCCACTTTTTCTTACTTGACCCAATGTTCACTGGAAATTGAAATGCGCCAACTGTGAATTGAAATGTTGTCAGTTAGTTAAATGGATGGAGAATTTCTGAGCTACTATACGTCTATATACAGCATACACGGTGGCACGGCATGCGGTGTCATGTAAGCTTAGCAAGGAAGCAGACGGAAGTTACCTTTATTCCATGGCTGGTAGGCAGCAGCTCAAATGTGTCAAAAAGCGTGCGGCGAATATATTCCCATCTCATCTCGCCACCACTTACTTAGCTCGAATGTGTTCAGAGCCTCTTGGTGGCATCTAATCTCTGCCGCGTATGTAGGTGTGGTGCTTGATTCGGGCGATGATCCCATGGTTGCATCATCGTTATGTGATCATTCAATCATTCACAAGCAAAACCAAGCATAGTAGGTCATTCTTCTTAAAAAAAAAAGCATAGCAGCGGTTAACGGTCAGCCCAGGCCGCAGGGGCATTTGAAACTATTTCGGCCGAGCAGCAATAAGGCCCAGTAATCGATGAGGCCCAGATGAAAAGCAATTGGAAAATATTTACTCAGAAAGCCCAACAACGAGGTGGATCTGGGGCTGGGCTTGTAAGGGTAGGTACCGTCTAATAGACGGTATACACGTAATCTTGAGATAACTTATCAGACAATCTATACAATAGGTTGTTGTTTTAGTTGTCTCAAAGTTCTCCTAAAAAAAAAGTTGTCTCAAAGTAATATAAAATCCCTTAATTTGTGTGAAAATAAATAAATATGATTGGCAGCATGGCAACAAAACTCGTATAATGGTGGGGGAGTTGTCTCATAGTCCTAAATTTTAGCTCATGAGATGGTTGTTTCGCGAAGCAACGACCTCATTCTCTCACCTCACTCTCTCTCCTCCACATCAGCAAAAATTCTATGTGACACTGCATGAGACGATCTATGAGATCGCTTACGTGTACCAATGTACCTGCCCTAACACGTACGCGCGCCGGCAGAGTGGAAATCCAAACAACGAGGCGGGTTGTGCTAAAAAAACAATAAGGCGGGTGGGTAAGAGCAACCTCCAGCAATAACTCTTACTTCGAGCCTCTACTTTCTTGAATAGGGGTCGGTCCTAATCTTTTGGGGCTATAATTTTATGTTCAACTCCAGTAATATCTGTGACAGCCTAGTGCTAGTTGCAACTTCTTTTCTGAAAGCTCATCTCAAAAGAACTCTAGGATTAAGCGTGTTTGGTCTAGAGCAATTTAGAGATGAGTGACTGACCGGGAAGTCTTTTCCGGGTGCGCACGAGTTAGGATAAAATGCGTAGAAAAGACTTGTGTTGGTCTGTGAGGGCAGTCTTGATGTCCTATAGAGCTGCCAGGTATAGGCGGGCCCGACCTCGGGAGGCGGGACGTTATAATTGGTGTGACAACCCAGTGCTTGACAAGTTGCAACTTCTTTTTCGGAAGCTCATCTCGAAAGAAGTCCGGGGCTAAGCGTGCTTGACCCAGAGCAATTTAGGGATGGGTGACCGACCAGGAAGTTCTTTTTGAGTGCGCACGAGTGAGGATAAAGTGCACAGAAAAGACTTGTGTTGGCCTATGAGGACAGTCTTGAGATCCTAAAGAGCAGTCAGGTGTAGGCGGGGCGGCATCGAGGAGGTGGGACGTTACAATACCCCCTACTTGAAGCCCCCTACTATTATTCTGATAAATGGGACCCACATGACAGTGTCTAACTTTCTTCTCCATCTCTTTCTTCTCCTCCGTCTCTGTCCCGCCGCCTGCGGGCCGCTTTCCACACATCGTCGACGCAACCCCGCCGCTGTCGCCCACGTGCCGCCAGCCATGCGCCACCGCCGCAACCCCGCCGCCGGAAAGTAGAGAGAGAGCAAGGTAGGGAGGAGGAGCGCGGGAGAGAAGAGAGAGCGCAGGAGTAGGGGCTCTCTACTCCACCCGTGGGAGATGGGGCTGAGAAGGGAAAACCGGAAAAGTAGGTACCTCCCTGCTCTAGAGGTTCTAGTAGAGACTTTGATGGAGCGAGTTTTTTTTTTCTCTCGGATCCTACTTTTTGAGTAGGAGCCATAGTAGAGGCCTTGCTGGAGTTGCTTAGCAACAAGCCAAGGTGAACTGCAGCACCAGGGCATTGACACTAGACTCAAACAGGTATACTTATTTGCTAAACACAGTAATGCTCTTATGGTTACCAAATATTATTTTGGTTCTCCATTGAATAACTTTTCAGATGATTGTGGGACAAATTGTTGATACATTGTTACGGTAATCCTTACTTTTGAGTCATGCTGGATCTTGGCTTGGCTTGAGAGTTATGGCTTATGACCCATGCTAGAGGGTAGGTCCATTGAGAAATAGAGAATTCAACTCTTGCTAGTGGGCCGTAAACTAACTCAGGGCACGTTCTGGCCTAAGACGGTAGATATTAATGTGGTTATTCGTTTCTATATTGACAAAATTCAATTATATTGACTATGTCAGGAACAATATTCTATTTTTTCAAGAGTTCTTCTATATCCCATTGACTAGCTAAAAAGGGAGAAAAAAAATAAAAAATTATATCCAATAAACTAGCCAACTGAATAGCTATTTTTCCATACTAGCTATCTCCTTCCCTTTGCTAGGTATCTTTGCTTAACCAGGCGCGCTCTCCATCCATGCTCGCGAAAAGTCTGTTGGTTTACCCTTGCTTTTGAGAAACTTGTTATTTTTTAGCTAGCTTTTTAATCTTTAAATTTAGATAGGATTAATTATTGCTAGTCTTTTGAAGATGCTAAATGATTTGACAATGCTCTTGATTTATTTTTCTAAAAATGGAAAATTCAAGGGTTCATATACCATATACCTTAGTTGAATTTACCGAGCTGGATCCAAACAGGGTAGAAATGTCTCATTCCTTAACAGCATATGATGGATTGTTCCGTATCTCCGAGTTGTACGACATTTGTTGTCTTGTAGCCACGAATTCAAATATCCTCACAGTTTTGGAAATGCCATTTATGCGGTTTTATAAGCAAACATTCAATCATATTCCACTGTTGTACACAATATACTATACACCAACAATCGACAGGGTAATCATTTCATTAAATCCACACAGCTCATGCGTGATAAACAATTTTTTTTTCTTCCAAAAATGGGTAGGGACTAGCTCAATCCGTGATAGACATATAGAAGGTTGAACATATATTTGATAAGGATGAACTGAACGAATAATTCATAGATTTTATTCAGATTTTTCACATGGTGCAAAATGCATGTTCCCGTTGCACCCCAAACAACGTCAGAACGGCCTCTATGGGTAGGGGAAAAGACGGTCACAAAATTACCATGGTGCACCGCTTCATTTTTTGGACACTAATTAAGAACATGAATAAAATCAAAAGAATACATGGTAACAAAGAGTCGGCTTGCATGAGAGATATATTTCTACCATGGTGCACTAGGACCAGGGAAGCATAACGTAGCTTCACCCCGGTCTATGGCCATTCACACGAAAAAAGATTTAACAATATTCTCAAAACAATAGTCCTCTCTGTTTTTCAAAAGTCAAAACTATTCTCAAGCTTCATTATTCATCATTATTTATTCTGCTAAGCTTAATAAATGAGATAAATAGTAAAAATCAAAGAGAAGGAGCTAAATAAACAATAAATGAATGCATAAAAAATTGGACTGGCCCAGGCACCGCCTAGCCCACCTTGGCCTTGACCCATTCAAACCCACGACCCTCCCGCCTCCTCCCCTGCCGGCTGCACCTCGACGTACGGCCGGCAACTCGACGTACGGTCCCAGTAGCGTCCGATGATGGCACGGCCGTCCAAGCAGATCGAGGTTTTCCATTAGCGCCGCGTACAGCCGTACACCATGGCCGGCGGCGGCTGAAACCCGTGGGCGATTCTTGGGTGGTTTTCCATCTATAGAAACTGAAGTGAGCAAGCGACGAAGAAATCCAGCAGGCTGGAGATAGAAGCATATCATAACCGAAGGCAGGAATTAAATGAGTTGGAAATTCCACACAGGGATGAACACAGTCAACTCCCACGCTATAAGTCCCCCGGCCCCGGCCTCCCCTGTGCTGCGTTACACTTCGCCTAGAATTCGTCTCGCTTGCTCTCTTGCTTCGCTTCGCTTCTCTCCTGTCCTGCTTCTCCGAGAGGTTCTTGCAGGGAAGCCATTGCAGCAGGTAAGAAAGGTTGAATCTTCTTTTGGCTTCTACGGCGTTCTAGCTTCTTGGTATTCTCCGATTATTTGTTGCTGGGATTTTTGGCGCTTGGCGGTACGGTTAGTGGTAGCTTTCTTGGTGCTGATTGCGTTTGTTTTCCATGGAAGAAGAGATGGACGCGGGCAACTTCCCGGCGGGGCTGCGCGTGCTCGCTGTCGACGACGACCGCGTCTCCCTCAAGATCCTAGAGAAACAGCTGAATCATTGTAACTATACTGGTGAGAAACTGAGCATTTTCGCCCTCTAGGCCTCTTTATAAATTCCCCCTCAATGCCGTTGTGATACATTGAGGTATGTTGAAATTTCTGAGTGATTTTTTTTCCTGTTTGTTGTGTGGTGCAGTGACAACAGTGACGGACGGAAAGAAGGCGCTGGACATGCTCAGGGAGAGGAAGGATGGGCACCAGTTCAACCTGGTTATCAGCGACGTGGTCATGCCCGGCATCGATGGTTTCAAGCTCCTTGAGCTCATCGGACTGGAGATGGACATCCCAGTCATCAGTAAAGCCTATGCTCAAACTCACTGCTTTCCATTTTTATGCATGGCGCTCATCTGATCCTGATCCTGATTTCTGAAGGGAATAGCAATCATGATAAGTAGTAGTACTAGTACTATTTTTGGATATTGCTTTGGATAGATGCACTGAATGGCTTTTATATATACACTTTGGCTGGTACACCGGAAGATCTGTTTGTCGCTTGATGTTTGGGTAGTACAGGGATGAATGCACACACCGATCATTAGTTTGATTCTCGGATGCAGGTCTTCAGTTACGACCTACAAATAAACCTAATAACTGCTAGCTTTTATATATACTTTAGCTAGTACACCGGTAGATCTGTTTGTCGCTTGATGTTTGGGTAGTACAGGGATAAATGGTCAAACACCAATCATTAGTTTGATTCTCGGATGCAGGTGATCTGCAGTTACAACTTACAAATAAACCTAATAACTGCTAGTTTTTGTCATTCCAGTTTTGTGTGACTATTTTTTCCTAACCATGAGGCAAAGTCGAGCTGGCTACTTAATTGTAGTTCATTTCGTATGCTACTTCTTCATGTATAGTAGGTCCAATCAAGCTAACTGCAAAGTGCAAACTTTTGTCGTTTGTAGTTTCGTGTGTCACTAGTGGTTCATAATAAACCACTAGTTGCAATAAAGCTAAATTTGATCATTTACGGTTTCATACAATACCCGGAATTCTTAAGCTCTAGGTGCAATCAAGATAACTTGTGAGTTCTATAGTTTGCAGTTTCATCATTACTATTGGTTCTTTGCCCGTGTTATTTTCAGAAGGATGTGAACTGTGCCCTATCCTAATAAATTTATAAAGATTCTCTTATTGAATTCTTTGAAACACCAAAGTGTGCAAGATAGAGACTTGCTATCTTACTATATGTGTGATAGATTTGCTTAAAAAAAGGTAAATGACACATGTATTGCTTAAAGAAATGAAGATGGAAAAATGCGCCTAGTCAACGACATAAATGAAGGCCACTTGATTATTCAGAGCTAGCTTGCTGAGTTCTGCATTTCCTACTTGTACTTATGTTGCCTTATGTCATGCAGTGTTATCTGCGAATAATGAGACAGAGATTATGATGAAGGGGATAAATCATGGGGCCTGTGACTATTTAGTAAAGCCAGTGCGCCTTGAACAACTTAGGGGCATATGGATGCATATGGTGAGGAATAATAAGACTGATCCAAGGAACAGCAGTAGTAGCGGTGGCAATAATTTTGCTAATCAGAAGTTGCAATCCGAGGATGGTGATAAAGGTGACAAAAATGGTGCAAACCGCAGCAGGAAGTATTCAAAGAACAAAAAGGATGTGGGTGGTGCTGATGAGGACAAGGAGAACACATCCACCCAGAAGAGGCAAAGGGTCCATTGGCCTGGTGACCTACACCGCAAGTTTGTACAAGCTGTCAATCAGATTGGCATGGATAGTAAGTTCCCACTTTTATCAACATTAAGTTTAATTATTTTGTTAAATTTGTATCTGGTAACAAATATTTGTTTCCATAAATGCAGGGGCTGTTCCAAAGAAGATACTAGAAGCCATGAATGTGGAAGGTCTCAGTAGAGAAAATGTTGCAAGCCATCTGCAGGTTTTGTTTCTACTCTTATGATTGACTGATATGCTTGAGTTCCTATCTAATATATGTTGGATATGTTCTAAATTCCACATCCACGACAAAGGCCGGGCTTCTAGTATCTTCTTTGGAACAGCCCCTGCATTTATGGAAACAAATATTTGTTACCAGATACAAATTTAACAAAAGAATTAAGCTGAATGGCGATAGAAGTGAGAACTTACTATCCATGCCAATCTGATTGACAGCTTGTACAAACTTGCGGTGTAGGTCACCAGGCCA
>OAMR01000373.1:1059133-1069638 GCA_900205405.1 Echinochloa crus-galli | reverse complement strand
AACCCTTCCTTGCCAGAACCACGAAGCCACTGGAGTGCTTCTGGTCCTAGGAGCAAGTCACAGCGATCACAACGAGCTACTGACAGCGGAAACAATAAACCTTAACAAAGCACAGCTCACAGAGACTCGAAACACGGTACAAAAGTCTCTCTTCTAACCGCCAAGATGACACACGTCAACTCGTGACAAGCTCACCCTAGGAACGATTAGGAGAACCTCAACCTAGCGCGGATGCAATGATATAATCGAGACAATAAACGAGCACTAATTAAGCTTGCACAGAAATTAAGCTAAACACTTGAAATTAACTTGCTGCATGAATAAACTAACTGTACAAGCTCCAAGCAAAGCAGGTCTAGATTTTAATTCTTCAAGATTTGACTTAAGCAAGTCACATTCTTCAACTTTAGACACATGCTTTTTCTTGTACTCAAGCAATTCATTCATTATGGCATCACAATCAACACAAGTATGCTCATCCGAAACAACAGGAGCAGTTTTCATGGCATCAATTTCAGATTGAGATTTAGCAAGTGAAAGTTCAAGATTAACAATTTGTTCTTTAGAAGCCACAAGCAAAGACTCAAGTTCAACAACCTTCTCCTTAGACTCACCAAGCAACGACCTAAACTCCCTCTTCTCCTTGTTGGTCTTACGAAGCACATCATCACGATTATCAAGCAGTTCATTCAACCTAGCATTCTCCTCTAACAAGAAGTCGGGATCGCGGTTTACCTCATCCTCAGACTCCGACTCGGAGTCTTCTCTTGAGCTCTTCTTGTTGTCGGAGTTGTGCGCCATGGTGCAGAAGCCTCGGGACGCCATGCACGCCAAGCCGTTGAAGTTCTTGGCATCGTCCCTCCGGCGTCGACCTTGATCTTCATCCTCGCTGCTGGAGCTTGACGAAGAGTTGCTTGAACTTGTGTCGACGTCGCTTGCACCGGCCATCATAGCTCGGTTCTTTTGCTTGTGCTTGTGCTTGTGCTTGTGCTTGTGGTCTTCGTCCTTCTTCTTGTACTTGTCCTTGCTCTTGCTCTTGCTCTTGTACTTGTGCTTGTGGTCATCCCTCGAGCGGTGCTTGTGCTTGCGGTCGGACTCAGCTGGCTCCGGACACTCAGCGATGAAGTGCCCCATCTTGCCGCATCTGTAGCACGTACTCCCAATGCGCCTTGTACTCTTGCGGTTCTCGTACATGCGCCCGAACCTACTTGTCAGCAACGCGAGATCCTCCTCGCTCAGCACCTCGAATCTTCATCTGGCAAGGACACAAGCAAAGACAGAGCAAATTGGCGTGAAGTGTTAGCTCCTGACCTAGAACTAGAACCACTCATAAGAGCCAGACTATGGGGATCAGTCGGGTTCTCAAGCTTGGCTCTAGCAATCCTATCGACCTCTGAGGACTTAAGCTTAGAGAACAGCCCATCGACTGTGAGTGTCTCGTAAGCATCAGATTCTGTAATTGCCTCAAACTTTGCAGCCCACACATCCTTATCCAAGCAATGTAACAGCTTGATAGCCATGTCGTGGTCTGTGTACGGAAGCTCGGCGATATTGGCTCTCATGTTGTTCACAATCACGGTGAACCTCTGGAACATGGCATCTATCGACTCACCGGACAAATGAGTGAAGTTCTCATATTCCCTCCGGTAAGTCGAAAAGAGCCGAGCCTTTACCCCACTATCACCACCATGAGCAATTGCTAACTTCTCCCAGATCTTACAAGCAAGATGCTCTTCGATCACACGATTGAATTCATGCTCGTCGAGCGCTTTGAACAAGAAATCAACGGCTTTTGCATTTGCCTCAAACTTGTCCTTAGCCTCCTGGGTTACTCTCATAGCAGGAATGACATAGGTGGTATCAAGAGTGATATCCCATATCAACTGTCCCTTACTACGGAGAAAAGCTCCCATGCGAACCGACCACATCCTGTAGTTCTTCCCATCAAAGAGAGGAGGACCCGAACCCTTTCCGGCGTACGCCATCTTCTTTGGATCTTAAGACTAGTTAGAATCACGAAGATCCGTAACCGGCTCTGATACCAATTGAAGGATCGATACGGCGACCAGAGAGGGGGGGAGTGAATGGGAGCCGATAAAATTTCTTCGAAAAGAAACTCGGCCTATATCCCAAAAATCACTATCCAAGGATTCCTCACAAGCTTGCCAAGATAGCGTAGTCACAGCAGACCTACCTACCCTAGGAACAAGCAAGAACAACACACCGAAGAGGAAGCAACACAAATCCCTTGCAGTCTGCCTGAGTCAGGGCGGACCATCCGCACAGAGGTCGCGGACCGTCCGCGGTCAGGGCGGACCGTCCGCGGTCAGGGCGGACCGTCCGCGGTCAGGGCGGACCGTCCGGCTAGGCAAGGCGGACCGTCCGAGAACCCTCTCCGAATCTCCAGAGACTTCAGGCAAAAATCGGACCGTCCGAGCCTCTACCGTGGACCGTCCGCCAGTGTCGCGGACCGTCCGGGAGAGCAAGTCGGACCGTCCGTCAAGGAAACAGAGACACAGAAGCTACAGCCACTTCTCGGACCGTCCGCCAATCACATGCGGACCGTCCGGGAACACGGCGGACCGTCCGCCAAGATCGTGCGGACCGTCCGCGAGGCCCGACGGACGAACAGGAAGAACAGCTACAGTAACCCGCGGGTCAACTCCCCCAAATCCATCATCGGATCTCCCAAACGGCTAGAGCTCTTGAGACGAAACTTTGTGGAGTTGATTAGCACCCTAAGGTGAAGATATGCCCCAAAAATCTCGGCCTCTAAAGCACTACAAATCGAGAAATCGCGGATCACATGGAACAAGCCACCTACCACGAGTTCATCCCAAAATCATCAAATCGAGGCCGATTCCCGGCGTTTGAGGGGGCAAGATCATACACAAAGAGGCGCAAGGCACTCATCCATGATCCCCACAAACAAATCCGAAGCCAAACGGTCTAGAAACGACGAATCGAGAGGAACAAGAAAATGGCACAAAAATGAGCTCGGTGAGAAACAAAGAGATTCAACTAGCACAAGATTTCATTCCAACAAAGGTCACAATCTATACAAGGCTAGCAACCTCCCATCATCCACCCGCTTGGATTTACATGAAGCTCATAGCTAGCCTAGAGAGAGATTAGAGAGAGAGAGAGAGAGGAAGAGAGCAAATGAACTAGGGTTCGAAAAAGATGAGTTGCCATCCCCCTCTACCCCTATATATATTAAGTCACCTGGAGATGGCAAAAGACCAAACTACCCCTACAAATATAAAACAAGATACACACCCCTCAGCGGCAATTTTGGAATAAGGCATATATTTCTCCCGGCCGGGCACGCCGTCCATCCGGCCTTGCTTCCCTCCGACGCAAGCTCCCGGATCCCGCCGCGTGTCCACCGCTTCGAAGCTTCCCGAACGCGCCCGGATCACCGTCTCCGTCACGTTGGGCCTTCAGACTCGGTTTAATCGGTCCTCGGACACACATTGTCCTCATCTAATATATAATTTGCATCAATAATTATAGGCATCAGCACGCACTGCTTCTGTGAAAATCTCCACCAACAGCTAGCCGGGGCAGCAGGGGCGAAGGAGCTTGTAGCTTGCCGATCATTTGCTATGTTAAACGAATCAGAATTTGGTTTTAGATATTCCGGCTCTCTGTACCTCTTCTTTGATAGTCCCGCGTATGTAAGATTATGGCTCTCTGGTACCTCTTTTGATAATCCCACGTACCATGTGTCTTGGAAAATATCCCATCCATACTACAAAATAAGAGAACAATAGTGCTTTGTTACATCGTGAATAATCTGGAGTACAATATTGGCATCACCTGATACAAGTCCATGTGACTGAACAACATTAGGGAAAACTAGGTTGTCATGACATCATCTCCAGACTTGAGACTTGTCTCCATCACCACAAGCATAACTCTCGATTGTATACTCACAACTCCTCAGTCGTACCAGCTGTTGTGCTTGAACTCAGAGTTTGACTCCGAACCTAAAACTAAAGGTTTGCTCACTAAGGAAATGGGACAAGCCAAGTCACCACATGATGTGTGAAGTGAAGAGTACCTAATCTAATGAAAAAGTAGCTCAAGTGGTTTCCTATGCAGCAGCAGTATCTTATAAGAGCCTTCATCCGGAAACTATCCTCTTAGACCTCGAGCCGAGCCGAGTAACAGAATGTAGGGGGTGTCCATGATTAATGATGTGGCTATACATATATTTTAAACTCTACAAAGTGAGCATAAATGGTGTATGGCCATCGGGGAAACACAAAACTGGTCAAAAAACCTAAATCAATTGACACTATCTCACTTTCCGGGGCTTGGGGATATATGGACGCTGCCATACAACATGGGACTATGAAATACTTCAAATGGGGACAAAGTAAACAAGGATAAAGGGCTTTCACCACTCCACTCCCTTAACAAGGCTAAAGGTAGTGACAATGACATACTCCCTTACATAAATTCGTCCTAACACCTATAGGCTTGGTTCCAACTCACAACCACAATAGTCTTGAGCTAGACTTGTTACCATACCATGCACATGGTGTGAAAAATTGACAAATTCCCATGCGGCATAGTTACTCCTACTTGTTCCATAATCTACCAAAGATGAGAACCTCCATGGTGGATTTGATGCCATTTTCAGCCCTAAAAATTCCAAAACCAAGGCTAATTTTGGCCTCAAGTCCTCCATCTCACCCCACCTAGACCCAAACAATACTTGCACAAACCCCAATCCCACCCCCTAGTCCAACCCCACCACACAGCCCAACATCCGCCCCCTCCCTTTTCCTATTCACCACTCGAGCCCTAGTCCGATCCATGCCATGATGGTCTATGGCACCTTTTGCAATCCCGACCCCACCAGCAGCCACCTTCGAACCCTTCCACTCCCTCTCCTGCCATTAACCCTCTTGAATCGAATTATAACCGGCAGTGGTTGCTACATGTCGCCTTCATTCATGATCCTACAATCGCTCCAATTGTTCTTCCCTCTCCCTTGAGATCTCGGCCTCTAACGCACTACAAACCGAGAAATCACAGATCACATGGAACAAGCCACCTACCACGAGTTCATCCCAAAATCATCAAATCGAGACCGATTCCCGAAGTTTGAGGGGGCAAGATCATAAACAAAGAGGCGCAAGGCACTCATCCATGATCCCCACAAACAAATCCGAAGCCAAACGGTCTAGAAACGACGAATCGAGAGGAACAAGAAAATGGCACAAAAAGAGACTCGGGGAGAAACAAAGAGATTCAACTAGCACAAGAATTCATTCCAACAAACAAAGGTCAGATTCTATACAAGGCTAGCAACCTCCCAACATCCACCCACTCGGATTTACATGAAGCTCCTAGCCTAGAGAGAGAAAGGAAGAAAGAAAATGAGCTAGAGTTCCAAGAGGACTCAACTTGCCATCCCCTCTGCCCCTAGTCACCTGAAGATGGCAAAAGACCAAACTACCCCTACAGACAGAAAACAAGATACACACCCTCAGGGGCAATTTTGGAATACACCAGATATTTCTCCCGGCCGGGCACGCCGTCCATCCGGCCTTGCTTCCCTCCGACGCAAGCTCCCGGATCCCACCACGCGTCCACCGCTTCGAAGCTTCCCGAACGCGCCCGGATCACCGTCTGCTCACTAAGGAAATGGGACAAGCCAAGTCACCACATGATGTGTGAAGTGAAGAGTACCTAATCTAATGAAAAAGTAGCTCAAGTGGTTTCCTATGCAGCAGCAGTATCTTATAAGAGCCTTCATCCGGAAACTATCCTCTTAGACCTCGAGCCGAGCCGAGTAACAGAATGTAGGGGGTGTCCATGATTAATGATGTGGCTATACATATATTTTAAACTCTACAAAGTGAGCATAAATGGTGTATGGCCATCGGGGAAACACAAAACTGGTCAAAAAACCTAAATCAATTGACACTATCTCACTTTCCGGGGCTTGGGGATATATGGACGCTGCCATACAACATGGGACTATGAAATACTTCAAATGGGGACAAAGTAAACAAGGATAAAGGGCTTTCACCACTCCACTCCCTTAACAAGGCTAAAGGTAGTGACAATGACATACTCCCTTACATAAATTCGTCCTAACACCTATAGGCTTGGTTCCAACTCACAACCACAATAGTCTTGAGCTAGACTTGTTACCATACCATGCACATGGTGTGAAAAATTGACAAATTCCCATGCGGCATAGTTACTCCTACTTGTTCCATAATCTACCAAAGATGAGAACCTCCATGGTGGATTTGATGCCATTTTCAGCCCTAAAAATTCCAAAACCAAGGCTAATTTTGGCCTCAAGTCCTCCATCTCACCCCACCTAGACCCAAACAATACTTGCACAAACCCCAATCCCACCCCCTAGTCCAACCCCACCACACAGCCCAACATCCGCCCCCTCCCTTTTCCTATTCACCACTCGAGCCCTAGTCCGATCCATGCCATGATGGTCTATGGCACCTTTTGCAATCCCGACCCCACCAGCAGCCACCTTCGAACCCTTCCACTCCCTCTCCTGCCATTAACCCTCTTGAATCGAATTATAACCGGCAGTGGTTGCTACATGTCGCCTTCATTCATGATCCTACAATCGCTCCAATTGTTCTTCCCTCTCCCTTGCTCTCTCCCCTCTATAAAACGATTGGCCTCCCTGACCTTGTTGCCATCTTGAACGAGCTTCCTTCCTCTATGTAACACCCCGTATCCAAAATATGCTTATTGTCTACCTCCTCACATGGAACGAGCCCGCATATGGAAAGCACCTATGTAACTGAGTTAAACCAGAGGTGCTATATTTGGAACGATAAGGATTATATGCTGACCCTAACCTATTTAGAGAGCAAAAGTGGGACTAATTCCACTAGAACAAGACCATATGGGCCAAGAACGGGCCAAAACCGGAACAATAACGGGCCAGGGTATTGAACTCTCCTTCTCGTTTGCTGTCAAGCTACCACAGTATCCTCAATAAGCTATGGATGTAGTCATTTTACTCGGCCACGAAGCCACAAGTCACTCTTTCCTCTCTCTTTATGACCATGCATGGGAACTAGGAGGCTGCCTCAAATAAAGCTCCAATGTGTAGGACTAAGGTTGTAACCAAGCTTCTCCCATGTACCACAAACCTCCATCCAAGCACCAACACCCACCATCTTAGCTGCCCAATTGATGTTGAGACAAGTGGTCATATTCATCACCCTTCCCTCCATCCCTTCCAGTCTAGACTACTATCTTTTAATCATTTGATTGACCATGGGTGCCTACCCTTCGCATTTAGAATCCGAGCTGTCCAATTGAAAACCAATGGTCTAGATCAACCACTTCCCAAGTCAACCAAGTAACTTAGGAATTTTGCAATATAGCCCCCATCCTTTCTTGTAATTATCTCATTGTTCTCGAAATGGTTCTAATCTTTCAAGGTAGCCCCTAGAGGCATGCACATGTTTTTTGTTCATTGAGACTTAGGTGCCATGCATTTTTCTTACTTTATGAAATCATTCCAAGTTATGAAACTTGCATCTGGAAAGGACTTTGCCCTCCTTCCCTCTCTGTTTGTCCAAAATATAGAAGGAAAGTATGAATAACCTCATGGTGTTGCTGCTAAGTTGCTTTCCAAGTGGCGCCGGCTACTTATAACCTAACGAGAGAGAGGAGTGATGGCCTCTCTTTATTTACCTAAGCCAATGTCATAGCATGAGCATTAGACTCTGTGCATCAGGAAGAGTACCCAGTTCGGTGCACCGAACCCAAGAGATTGGTTAAGCAAAAAAGCATGACCTAAGCGGCATATTCTATGCACTGTGGTGGTCCAAAGTATAAAATTAAAGGAAATTTGGAAGAAAAGGTGCATTTATGGGGTTCGAAACCTGTTCCATAGCTGAAGCCCACAACCACTAGCCATCCGGTGCAATTTCTTTGTGTTATTAAAAGGAGAAGACACACGATATGTACTTTGTTGAACCATGCTTCCAGCTGTCAAACTAGTACTCGGAGCATCACTTCCATCCAGCTTTTAGTCTTGTGCCTACTATAGTTCATTAAACTTGTACCTGTGGAACATGTGCATGGTGTGTTCCAAGGACTACCATGTTAAGGGAGTTAAACCAGATCCCTTAAGAGGTTGCTAATTCAGCTTTAACTTGTTTCGTTTGGGCAGCTCCTCACATTGGGGCCCATTAAGAAATAAGGGATTCAACACTTGCTATTGAGCCAACTCAAGGACCTTGCCTAAGTATTAGACCCACTCTTGCCTTCTAGTTATAGTGATAAGTATTTTTACCATACCGACGGCAGAAATTATCGCATTTCTTCATCTCTATTGACAAAGGTTCAAGAAATCATATATATACCTCATATTATTACAGATCTGGTTCCAAATATGGTAGGACTATCTCATTCCTATTCTGACTTGAGAACATCCAGACTGTTCCATATACAATATGATTGTCATGTAGCTACTATTTTTGTACCCTCGCCATTTTGAAAATGGCATTTATGTGGTTCTATTAACAAAATATGGTAAGTTGTACTATACACCAACAAACTAATACATAATCATTTCATATTGACTCAATCCAGCTCATGTGATAACCATAAAAATGGGTAAGAGCTAGCTATGACCATGTAAAAGATTGCAAGGATGAATTGGATGAACAACTTATAGCTTTTATTAAGATTTTCCCATGGCACAAAAGACATGATTCCCCACATTGCTCCTAAAAATACTCGATCACGGGAGGAAACTCCACTTGGCTTAAGAAGGTGCCGTGCTTCGTACTACCCAGGTCGGGATGGAAGTTTCAGTGACTTCCAGTGTTCCATGTTGCTCCTAAACAACATCAAAATGGCCTCTATGGGTGCATTTACACAAAATAGAAGGAAATATCATTTTATCTCATTTTTAATGAAATAAGCCTATGTAGATTTTCAATAATCAAAGGAACTCTGAAGTTTCATTATTTATGAATATTTAATTTCCAGTTCACAAAACTAATTAGCTAAAAAGTGAATCTTAAGCATTTGGGTTTGCCTTGACACCTTGGTCTTAGCAATGAAAAAAAAGAATAAACTCACCACCTCCATCACCGGTGGCTCCTCGATGCGTGGGAGTGGAGCTTTCCCACGAAGCCATGGATGACAACGGCTAAAACTGTGGACCATTGTTCATTGATCTGAAAAGTTGGGAACAAAGTAATGAGAAAAATCCGGCGAGCTGGTGATGTATATTAGCATAGCATAACCGAGGAAAGGAATTAATTAGAGAAAATTCGGAGGACGGTAAACACCTTCCATTTTTGCATCTGCATGCACTCGAATATGCGATTCTCACCGGCCCCATACCCCTTCACCCACCCACCTCACCCATAATATAAATCCTCCTCCATGTTGTTGTGTTGTGCTTCATCCTGAATTCGTCTCGTGTTTTCCTCTGTTGCTCTCCTGTAGCTCCAAGAAGTTCTTGGAAGCCATTTTGCAGCAGATAAGAAAGGTTAGATCTTATTTTTTACTTCCATGTATTCTTTTGGTGTTCTTGATTTCTTTTAGGGAGGGGGGAGGGGTTCAGCAGTGTTGATTGTGTTTTTTTTCCATGGCGAAAGATATGGATGCTGGAAAGTTCCCGGCGGGGCTACGCGTGCTCGCCGTCGATGATGACCGTGTTTCCCTTATGATCCTAGAGAAACAACTGGAGCATTGTAACTACAACGGTGAGTGTTTTGATCCTCGTGGCTTCCCTATAAATTTTCCCCGCAATCTCATTGTAATAGATTGAGGTCGAGGCTAGATTATGAAATTTCTGAGTGATGTTTTCCATTTGGAATTCTTGTTATGTGGTGCAGCGACAACAGTAACCAATGCAAAGAAGGCACTGGATATTCTCAAGGCGAGGAAGGATGGGGACCAGTTTGACCTGGTTATCAGCGACGTCGTCAGGCCCGACATCGATGGCTTCAAGCTCCTTGAGCTCATTGGCCTGGAGATGGATATCCCAGTCATTAGTAAAACCCCTTCTCAAACTCACTGCTTGCCATTTGTATGCGCATCATTCCTCTAATCCCGCAGATATAATAACAAGAGTAAAATGCACCGTTAGTCCATTAACTTGTAGCGAAGTGTCAAATAGGTCCACGAACTCAGAAACTGTATTTTTGGGTCCATTAACTATTTAAGTGGGTCATTACAGGCCCGTAACGGTTTGTTTGAGGCAAACATCCGACGTGGCGCTGCCATATGGGCGTCGACGTGTTTTAAGCGGGAATTTTCCCACCGGTTGGCCAGTATATGTTTTGCAGTTTAGCCCCTTCCTCTTCGTGATTTCATTATTTGCCCTACTCCTTTCCCAATCGGTCTTGTGACCAAACCCGCCGCCGACTGCCTCCTCTCACTGCCGCCGCGGCCGCCAACTGCCTCCACCCACCGCTGCCGCCGCCGTCTGCCTGCCTCCACCCACCAACGGCGCCGCCGCCTGCCTCCACCAA
>OAMR01000373.1:1017626-1058798 GCA_900205405.1 Echinochloa crus-galli | reverse complement strand
TTTCATTATTTATGAATATTTAATTTCCAGTTCACAAAACTAATTAGCTAAAAAGTGAATCTTAAGCATTTGGGTTTGCCTTGACACCTTGGTCTTAGCAATGAAAAAAAAGAATAAACTCACCACCTCCATCACCGGTGGCTCCTCGATGCGTGGGAGTGGAGCTTTCCCACGAAGCCATGGATGACAACGGCTAAAACTGTGGACCATTGTTCATTGATCTGAAAAGTTGGGAACAAAGTAATGAGAAAAATCCGGCGAGCTGGTGATGTATATTAGCATAGCATAACCGAGGAAAGGAATTAATTAGAGAAAATTCGGAGGACGGTAAACACCTTCCATTTTTGCATCTGCATGCACTCGAATATGCGATTCTCACCGGCCCCATACCCCTTCACCCACCCACCTCACCCATAATATAAATCCTCCTCCATGTTGTTGTGTTGTGCTTCATCCTGAATTCGTCTCGTGTTTTCCTCTGTTGCTCTCCTGTAGCTCCAAGAAGTTCTTGGAAGCCATTTTGCAGCAGATAAGAAAGGTTAGATCTTATTTTTTTACTTCCATGTATTCTTTTGGTGTTCTTGATTTCTTTGGGGGGAGAGGGGTTCAACAATGTTGATTGTATTTTTTTTCCATGGCGAAAGATATGGATGCTGGAAAGTTCCCGACGGGGCTACGCGTGCTCGCCGTCGACGATGACCGTGTTTCCCTTATGATCCTAGAGAAACAACTGGAGCATTGTAACTACAACGGTGAGTGTTTTGATCCTCGTGGCTTCCCTATAAATTTTCCCCGCAATCTCATTGTAATAGATTGAGGTCGAGGCTAGATTATGAAATTTCTGAGTGATGTTTTCCATTTGGAATTCTTGTTATGTGGTGCAGCGACAACAGTAACCAATGCAAAGAAGGCACTGGATATTCTCAAGGCGAGGAAGGATGGGGACCAGTTTGACCTGGTTATCAGCGACGTCGTCAGGCCCGACATCGATGGCTTCAAGCTCCTTGAGCTCATTGGCCTGGAGATGGATATCCCAGTCATTAGTAAAACCCCTTCTCAAACTCACTGCATCCCATTTTTATGCGCATCATTCCTCTAAGATAATAACAATCATGAGAAGTAGTTGTAGTACTATTTTTCGGTTTTGTTCTGGATAGATGCATTGAATGTGTTTTACATACTTTGGTTGGCATGCAGTAGATCTAGTTTGTTTCTGATTTCTGAATGAGTTTTCTTCTGGATAGATGAATTGAATGTGTTTTACATACTTTGGTTGGCATATAGTATGCAGTAGATCTAGTTTGTTTCTGATTTCTGAATATTTGAGTAGGATAGAAATAAATGGTCACATGCCAATCATGAGTCTTGATTTTATGGCGCATGTTTTCTATTATAATCAAGATAATAACTCCTAACTTTTGTGGTCTGGATTTTTGTATGGTACCATTTGTTCCTATGCATGAGCAGCAATCGAATTGGCTTATTAATTTTGTTGCTTGTGTTCATTACTATCGGTTCATAATCACTAGATGGTGTCGCCAACCACTTAATGTTGCCGTTTGGTCTCATGTGGTAAGCCCTATGCGAATTGTTATTTGACTTTGTGTTCTAAAAAAATATTTCGGTCAAAAAGTTCTCGTGAGGTGTCTTTTAGTTTCATATGTCACAATTTGTTTGTAAGCCCTATATGCAAATGTATTGTTGTTATATACTTTGCATTCGCGGTGAGGTGTCTTCTTAAATTTTCTTGCACCAAAGAGAAGGAAGAAAATTAAATTGCAGTGCCGGAATTCAATGTGGCTCATCCACTAGGCTACAGCTAAAGTTCTAAATGGAAAGTAGATAGAATATTAATTAATCATTTAGAAATTTAAGCTTTCCAATTTCATCAAAGTTCTTTTACTTCAGTTTGTATCAAAACATCTGTGATTTTGTGAATTTTGTTGGTTTCATTAGCAAATGATTTCTTTAGCAAACAAGTATGTGAATCCCTGAATCAAACGAGCTACTAGATTGTTGTTTGTAGTTCATTTCATAAGTTTGTAGTTATATTTATTACTATTTGTTCGCTACTAGGGTCATTTTCTGAAGGATGTGAACAATGCCTTGTCAGTAAATTTGTAACGTTGCCCTCTATTAATTAAATTCTTTGAAAAATACAAAAGTGTCCATGATAGGCACTTGCCATTTTACTATGTGTGTGACACATTTGCTTAAAAAGGTAAATGGCACGTGTCATCCTTAAATAATTGAATGGAAAATGTGCCTAGTCAACTAAGTAACATGAATGCTACTTACTTAATGTCTAGTCTATTGAGCTTGTTGACTTCTTCATTTCATAACAATTGACCTTATGTTGCCTTATGTCATGTAGTGTTATCTGCGAACGACGAGACGGAGACTATCATGAAGGGGATAAATCATGGGGCTTGTGACTATTTGGTAAAGCCAGTGCGCCTGGAACAGCTTAGGTTCATATGGATGCATGTAGTGAGGCATAGTAAGACCGACCCGAGGAACAATACTAGCAATGGTAATGATAATGCTGGTCAGAAGCTACAATCTAGAGATGGTGATAAGGGTGAGAAGAATGGTGCAAGCCACACCAGGAAGTATTCGAAGAAGAACAAAAAGGATGTCGATGGTTCTGATGAGAAGAGCGAGAACACATTCACTCAGAGGAGGCAAAGGGTGCAGTGGCATGGTGACCTACACTGCAAGTTTGTACAAGCTGTCAATCAGATTGGCATGGACAGTGAGTTCTCAAATTTCATGGCTTTTCTGTGAACATTAAGCTTAATATTTTTATGTTAAAGCTTTTTCTCATAATAAGTCTTGTTTCTGTTAATGCAGAGGCTGCTCCAAAGAAGATACTGGAAGTCATGAATGTGGACGGCCTCAGTAGAGAGAATGTTTCAAGTCATCTGCAGGTGTTGTTGCTACTCTAATGCTTGACTTCTATGATTCAGTTCCTATCCTTTATAGTTAAAGATATTAATTTTCAAAAAAATAGTTAAGGATATTTGGTCAGGTTTCTGCCCAATTGCTATGTCAAACTCAATATTTGTGTTTATGTCAATTGAACTTGTAGACACTTCTTGTGGAACTTGTGTGTGCACCACACAAAAGTTCTATGGCATACACACATATATTTCAGGATGGCATTCACGCGCACACACACACACACATTTCCGGAGTTAGTGAAAGTACAGTATACTTTCAGATTTTTTCTCCTGAATATTTTTCATTTTCTTCCCATGATTAAGAGCCCATTTCATTTGCTTTATGTAGTTGTCAATCCTTTTATCTTAACAAAATGTTAATTGTCTATCTTGTGATTTCAGAAGTACCGCACCTACCTAAAAAAGTTCAGTGAGGGCAAACTCAAGAATTCTAAATCAATTTTGGGTGGACCAAAAGCATGGCGGAGTAACTGGGTACCTGCTAATAGCAATACGAATGTACTAGAAAGTTCCAAGCATCATCCTGAACTTGATAGATACCAGTCATCCCCATCCACTGTTGACTCTCCAAGCTCAAGCAACCTTCCTGCAAGGATGACTTCACCTACATTTGGAGAACACACTTTTCTGCCCAATCAGTCAATGAAACTCATGAGCTCCAATAAAAACTTAGGCATTCCTCGGCAGGAAATGGAACCAGTTCGCCATGATGTTAACCTGCCCGAAGGTGTTTTACCAGTGCCGGTGCAGGATGGTAGCAGATCCACATCTTCTGACAACTCCTACGCACCCATATTGACTGTTGCGCTGTCAGGTACTTCTGAGGGCTCCTTTGCAAATATGTCAAATGGTTTGGTGGCCAACACAAGCAGAGCTCTCTCACTTGGTATTTCTGGCAGTTCATTTGCAAATATCTCAAATGACAGTCCACGATTGGCCACGAGCATGTGTTTTCCTTTTTCTCATTCCTGCTTCTCCTATGCGAGCATATTGCATGGCAAGGCTTTGGGTGCAAGCATAGGTATTCCCTTCGAAGACATAGCCAACGGTGTGATGCTGAATCCTTCTGGTCATTTACCATTGCATTCTTCTGAGTTGGTGAATCAGCCTTCGGTTCAGATTCAATCATCTTCTGCTGGCCTACTGAACCAAAACCAAATTGACTGGGAGGCTCACCAATTTGCAGGACCTAGCAACTCCTGCAAATCTGCTGTTCCATCAAGGTTTCCTAATCTTTGCCACAACGTTGAAATGTCTAAAGGCCCATCACAGGGGAACATCATAAAGATCAACCAATTGTCAAGACTTGCAGCCTCCGGTGGACAGATTCCAACATTTGGAAATGAGTGTCAGAAGCAAATTACAGGGGTCATGGGGAAAACCACACCAATGGTAGGTTTTGGCAAGCAGGTGGCACCATTTAACTTTGGAAGCAGCACACACTATACATCAATGCTTATTGGTAACTCTGATCTAGGTAGTTCTTCAAGCACCAGACCTGCATTGCCTAACCTTCGGATAAACAATTCTGTCATGCCGAGCCAAATGCTGAATGGTGGGGGTCCAAGTGGCGATCTCCCTGAATTTAGTACCATTGATCAGCAATCTGTTGGTGATGAAGTGATTAACAACAATAAGTTCCTCATGGGAACAAGTGAGTGTGAGACACAGAATGGAGCAAGTGGTGGCCTGGATGAATTTTTTTCTGATTGGGCTAATGAAGTAAGATACTTTCTTTTTTTCCTGAATAAATTCTGCTCAATCTACCTGTTATGTCCTGATTTTTCTTCATGCTCCATTTTTTCCATATGTGCTCTGAGAACATATACTACATGCAAGGAATTTACTTACTGATGATGTCTGTTTAGTTAATTGTACTTTAACTTGTTAATACTCAGTGCATTGCTCAGACTCATCAGGCTTGTTCTTGTTAACGTAAGACATGTTTAATTGTTAATTTCTTTTCAAATTTATTTATGTCTAGAATATTTAGATGCTTTACATGTGAATTTAGTTACTACAACTTAGGTGAGGTTTTTCTAACTGTACTCTTTTGTTACACCAGGATTTCGTCAACAATGGTGATTCTTTCATAGATGGGGACCGGGAGTTTTCCCCTTGACGTCATATCTGAGAGAGATGTTTCTGCATCGATGTAGCCCAGCTGCTGACTAAGTCATGGTTCTTGCATGTAGTATGTGCAAACATTGTGGTATTTGTAGTAGGCTAGCCAGGAGCAGGCCATCAGGATCCCATGTTTATCTAGTAGTGTAGTCATGTATGGATTCTCCTTCGTGTCAGTTGTAACTCTTAACTTTTAATTTGGTGGTGTAAGGTTTGGTGTGAGATGTGGATATACCACCCCTGACAAACTTTCAGTCCAACTGTCTGAAAATGGACGGATACCCCTGATTTAGGAGCATGGATCAGACAGAATAAGTATAACATAGCCCCCTTATTCATCGCTATCTTACAATTACAAGTCAGAATGCACCTTTACGAATATAATGTTCTTCGAATTGCAACTTGATCATAAACGGAACAATTTTGAATGAGCAGTCTTTCACCTGGAGCATGCATGTAGAAGGCGATTAATACCATAAACCGACGATGGCGACACATCTTCAAATGGAACTAAAGGCGAAGAAGAGGTTAACATTCACAATTTCTTCAATCACCTTTCCTTGCTTTTTCCACTGTGCTTGCAACAGGAGCTGTGGAATCAGATGAGCCTGAGTCGCCTTCTTTGTTGCATGTTTTCGTACCGTTCCTCCTTATAATTCGGCAACATATCAAGTGCAAACCAACCCCTTCGTGCAAACTTTACAAACTTCAATCTACATTTGTTTTAGTCACAAGAGAGTATGGATGGAAAGAACGCACACGAACGAATTGCGTACCTGCATTGCGAATGCGAGGAATGCGGCGGAATACGGCGGCCGGCGAGCGAGTGGCGGCGTGGCTCCCGGCGGCGCTGCCGCGCTGGAGGTGGCCGCTGCGCTGGGCCGGGCAGCAAAGGATGATGCCAAATCAATTGAAGCGCAGATGGCCGGACGGAGCAACGAGCATCGCCGCAACAGGATCCGGCGGCCGAATGGCCCGACGCGGGGGCGGGGGCGGGGGCGGAGGCGCCGCGGAGCCACGACGGATAGCGATCGCCGTTCGCCCGATCGGAATGCGATGCGACGCGCGCAACTGAAAGTCGCGAGGCGGCGACGTACAGAGCGGTTGCGGCCGTATACCTCTGTTGGGCTGAAATCTACGGGGTATACGGCGGCCCACCCAATATTGTTGGATGCCCACGCTTAGTAGAAGTAGGTGGTGGCAACGCACACGGACACACGGTGCAACTCGCACGTTTTCATCGATCTTCTTGTTGTTCAACTCCAATTTTGCTGTTGGAAGTATCCAGTATGTATCTGTCTGTATCCTACACAAAGGTTGTGATCCTTGGTACATTGGCATGGTTGCTTAATTCCATCATTAATTCTTCTATGTCACAGCTAAGCTAGCTACCACAGTATGCGTATACGTACGTATACGCATCGATCTCATCCATGGCGTTCGTTGCTGGATCGGATCTCTACCCGGCAGGGCCTCTCGCCAGCTGGGGCGCCGTCCGGCTGGTGGTCCAGAGCGTGCTGAGCGCGCGGAGGCGGCAGAAGTAGTCGTCGACGGCGACGAAGCACCGCGCCGCCTGCCTCGCCGTCAGCATCTGCCGGAGCGCCTGCAGCGCCTGCATCCGCAGCTCATCCGCCTGCAATAGTGTTGCGTTGGCATATATAGCTGAAACGAAATGAAATCATAAGAGGAAAAAAATTCGTCACCTGTCTGAGGAAGGTCCCGAGGGTGGCCAGCTTGTCCATGGCGAGCGCCATGTGCATGTGCCCCATCCCCATGTAGCCCGCCGCGGCGGCCATGTCGGGGTGGTAGAGCTGGCCGCCGAACACCCCCGGCGGCGGCGGCGGCAGCGCGTCGGAGGAGGAGGAGACGACCTCGGAGAGCGACCGCAGCAGCGCGTCCAGCTCTGCGTCGAGCGCCTCCTCCGCGCGCCGCGCCGCCTGCTCCACGTCCCGCGCCCCCGCCGCCTGCTGCTCCGCCAGCGGCTCCACGTGCCGCACCGCCACCTGCATCCGCCGCCCACGCAGCGCGCGCACGTGTTAGTTAGTTAGCAACAAGCAAGAGACACAGATTAATTAAAGGAAGGAAGGGCTCGATCGATCGAGGAGCAATCGCTGAACGCCGGCGGTCGTTCTCGCTTCGACGGCGACGACGATGTTCTTTAATTTCCGTCTCTCTCACACGCATGGATCGCCATCGTCGCCTCTCGCCGTCAATCGTGACGCCGGCGGCAAAAGCCGCTGTGGAGTGTGATGCCTCAAATCAAATCCTCACCTACTCCTCCGCGGCCGCGTGTGTGACTGATACGTGTAGAAGGAAGCTGCCTTGTGGTTGATGTGACACTACTCGTGTACGTACGCAGGCGGCATCTACCCTAGCCCGGCGACTTTTCTGAGCCGGAGCTTCGAAACTGTTCCATCAACTACCGTGACGTCCCACCTGCTACCCCCCGATCCTTACTTGCCCTGCTAATCCACTGCACCTAATCCCTCGACCAAATTAATTATACACATATTATATGTAGCATCAGTTTTGTATATTTGTGCAAATCTTTGTTTTTAGTTTGTGGATTTGGCGTAGGATGGAGATATGGTCGTGAGGTTGTCAGGCTTACGTCGCGCACCATGGCCCCACATGTCATGCTACTAGGGGTGTGGTGTGTACCTTGATGAGCTCGGAGGGGCGGAAGCCGCCGATCCAGAGGAAGCAGCGCTCGGCGGCGCCCTTCCAGAGGCCGGAGAGGAGGTGGAGCGGGTCGGCGGCGGCGAGCCGGGCCTTGTGGCCCATCAGCGCGCCGTAGTGGGAGTAGGCCTCGTCAGCGTACGCCCGCAGCTCGCCGTCCGGCCGGTGCTCCTCCGCCGCCGCGCGGAGACGGGTCACCACCTTGCTGTGGTCCCCCAGCCACCGCTCGTACTCCAAGTTGAACAGCGCGGCGTCTGCATGCATGCATATGCATGGCATGGGCACGTGTGTGTCCATGTCCATGATCAGTTGAGACCACTGGATGTAGTAGGCGCACAGCCATGGTTTATTTTCATGGTAGAGATGAATGAATCTGTTGGTGAAGATCGACAAACCTGGGCTTAGAGTTCCTGCTTGACCCCATAGGGCACCCTGTGTGAACAAATGAGGAGGCAGAATTAGCACATCAGCTTCAGAACTAAGGAAGATACATGAATGTATTATTGATCTTTTATTGCAACGTTATGTTTGTGGAAAGTGATTTGTGGCAAATGTACGCAATCTTCATTCCTCTGAAAAATTCTTAGGAGTTTCATCGATCATTGTAACATATATGCTTCGTGGTATAGTTTATAACATTTCACCAAATTCAACCAGATCGTTCTTAAATTATTCACCATTTTACCTGATGAGTCCTTGCTATCTGCATCTCCTGCTCTAGATGTGCCAGCCTGATCCTGCCTGACTCTAGCTGCTGAATGTAGGCCTATTCAAGACGCAACAATCAAGAAATAAGAAATTAAGCAGTTGTATACTATTGCGACTCATCCTCCATGAAGATCAAGAAATGAAACTTTCAACGAAATGTGTAGTCTAAAACAAGTCTTTTCTCTAGGTGTTGGGTTAACTTCACCACCCTATAATAATATGTCCAGTCTACTCCCCATCTCTGAGTTTGTCAATTGCCCTTTCTTGCAGGACTTTTGCTCCTCATGTTTTGAGCGTTGACTTGTTCACTATTTTTTAATCGAGAAATCACTGATTACTACTAGTACTCGGTAATAGACTAATAGTAGACGCGGTAAGTCTATTGTAATTACCTTCTTCCTCAACCTGCTCTTCCTCGCGGCCTCCCTATTCTGCGCGAGCCTCCGCAGCGTCTTGGGGTCCGGCGTCCGGGGCCCCTCCTGATCCGAGCTCGAAGGCCCCGCGCCGCCATGCTTGCCGCCGGAGCTACCTTCTCTCTGGATAATTGTTATTACAGTTCACAACGCAACACATTTACACGCATGAATTGAAGGAGCTTGCGATCGACGACCACCGGAGACGACAGAGATCGGATTATATATATACCTTGACCATCGCTGCCTTGGAGCTCTTGCCTCCGGCGAGCGACCCGCCGCCTCCGGCCTTCGACGACGGCGGCGCCTGCGAGTTCTTGGAAGAAGGGCCGGCGACTTGTGCTGCCGCCGCTGAAGAAGTCATGGAACCCTGAATATATAGCAAGAGGAAAGGCGTATGTATACTTGCACCATCAAGAAATCGTCTTTCGTGGTTTGAGCTAGCGAGGTCGTAGAGGAGCTTGAAAGGATACCTTTGGGGATGGCTCAATATGCATTGGCTGGGAGGGGAAGATGTTGAGAGTCTCTGCAGGCAACAACAAGTCCTGCAAACATTATGACTTTGTAGAGACACACACAGGCACACGCACGCGTGTGCACATATACTAATGTGTTTCCTAAGATGGTTAATTTTCCAGATGCATGTGGGAAAAATATTCTACAGACATATAGTTTTCATTCCACACACGCAATGGTAAGTCGTAAATAAACTAGTAACAAAGGGAAAAGGAGGTGTAAAAAGTAAAATGCTGGTGGTTAATGTCAGAAATGGAGGGGAAAACGTGTGTAGAATATTGTGATTTGCCTTATTTAGCATAACATCTTGAAACTATATAAATTTGTGTTTGTTACGTGTCACACTACCCCCAGCTAGCTACTAGTTGGTAGCTGGAAATGTATCGGGAAATTACAACAGCAGATGAAAAGATTTGGGATCAACCGGTGAGGAAAACACATTGGTATATCTCCAAATGGTGAAAGCGACGAAGCGAAAGGACTTAGAAGACTGAGCACCATGGTTTAGTTTGCACTTCCGGCTAGGCTACAACTCAATCAGCCAGATCACACATGCTTATTTGGATAAGTTTGCCAGACATGAATTTGTCACTAATGGAAGCTTGGCAATGACATATTCTGTAAAGATATATGCTTATACTGGGCAGTGGCCGGCCAAGCATTTGTCAAAAGAATGAACTTTTTGCAATATCAAGCGGCTTACGCGGTTGCTGTTCTTGAATTGATGGCTTAGCTTGCTGACCATCAAAGTAGAGGAGTAGGGCTTGATCCAGATCAGTTTGCATGTCATATCCTTCTGGATCCCTTCTTCTGCACTTTCAGAAATGCAACAGAATATCACAACTGCTCTAATCTTTATTGAGTAGCTGTACAAGTTTAGAGTATAATTTTAAAAATGTTTTAGTCGAAAGAGCAAATTGACTAGTGTTGGAATAAGATCGAGCTCTCATAGAGAGGTTGAACTAATTCCTTTGTTTGCTATAGGTTTGTTCACTAAAATGAAAAAAAAATAACACCATCAATTATTTGTTTGAAAATAAGCACATAATCAAAGAATTGGTTCTCTCTGTCTCTCTAACAGGCAGAACTAGAAAGAAGTAAAATAATGCATAAGGGAGGTAAAGGTTCTTAATTCATCTTCGGATTTTATAGCAGCACATTATTAGTTAAATTGATGGAATAATCACATGAGTAAACAAAGATGACGATGAAACAAGCAGCTCAGGAAACATCGGCAACCAATCTTAGTACTCATGCTAACCATGATGACCAGATAACAGCTGATATTTTCAAAGGGAAATCAAAAACTGTATAATTGAAATAAATAGCTGAAATGGTGCGAAGTATGATTCAATTTTGAGAAAAGGTAGAATAGAGAAAAATAAAGGAGAGATAGCTAGATAGCTAGCCAGCTAGAAGGCTAAATGGGTGGGTTAACTTACATGCTGCCATGGAGGGATGAAGAAGCTTGGATCATGCCTGAGGTGGAAGGATAAGCCATTCAGAAATTCAGATGCTTCCTTGGACAAAGAACTCAGCACTAAACTTGATTAGCTTCTTGACCAACACTTCACATAGAATTGGCCCCTCTTGAAATGGAGTGAGACATCCTGCCAATCCAGAATCATCTTTCTCCTTCTTCCTCTTCTTTGTGGCAGAGTTGCTATATGGTCAACTGATCGATGAACGGAGATGAGCAAAAAAAATTGATCTGTAGCAGCCGCAGCTTTGTTCCCCTTTCCTGCCAGATGACTAGCCCAAAAAATCACTTGTGAGCTGTGTGGCCTTTCTTCTGACCAGAAGGAACGGATGACTTTTGGCTTGGGGATCGGAGTAGTTGTGCAAGAAATAGAAGGTAGCCAGTGGCTATAGAAAAGTTGGAAAAGCAACATATCTTCAGACTTTATAAAGAATTAAGAGATGTGACAAGGTCTATGCAATCGGGTAGTTTTGGAGCGGTTTTACACTTGTCGTTTGTTTCATATCTTTTCACATATTGACATTTCAGAGGGTGGATTTGGTTCAATTCCTTAAAAAACATATCTCAAGAATGAGTCCAAATTGGCTCCATCTTTTGGATCTACTTGCATGGGTAGAATAATAAGTTCAAGAGCTATTCAAAATAAACTTGAATGATACAGATGAGAAGACAAAGAGCCTTTCCTGATGCTTAATTAATTAATTAATCCATGGGGGTGATGTGCCTTGTTTAGCCTGGGGAATACAAATAGCTAGCGAAATTTATCTATTTAAATTACTTAAGTAAATTGGTATCTATCAAATTACACGGAGTGGATTAGCTTAAAAGACAGATTTATTTTGTTCGCCCCACTATCAAGGTTAGGTGTCATGTCATTCTCAAGCAGATAGATCCATTTCTCTCTTGATTTAAGTTATCGTGTTAAATTAGCTAGACACGTTTCTGTTTATGGCTGGGATTAAGCCGACTTGAGATCTATAGAACAAAAAGAGTTTCCATGAGATATATGACATTTCTGCTGGTTTCTCCTTTTCTTTTCCTTAGGCAACTGGTACATGTGTCGTATGGTAAGAATACTATAGGTACGTTCTCTAACAGGAAGAACTATAAAGAAGTAAAATAATGCATAAGAAGGAAGGTAAAGGTTCTTAATTCATCTTCGGATTTGATAGCCGCAGCACAACTTTTATTAGTTAAATTGATGGAATAATCACATGAGTAAACAAAGATGACGATGAAACAAGCAGCTCAGGAAACATCGGCAACCAATCTTAGTACTCATGCTAACCATGATGACCAGATAACAGCTGATATTTTCAAAGGGAAATCAAAAACTGTATAATTGAAATAAATAGCTGAAATGGTGCGAAGTATGATTCAATTTTGAGAAAAGGTAGAATAGAGAAAAATAAAGGAGAGATAGCTAGATAGCTAGCCAGCTAGAAGGCTAAATGGATGGGTTAACTTACATGCTGCCATGGAGGGATGAAGAAGCTTGGATCATGCCTGAGGTGGAAGGATAAGCCATTCAGAATTTCAGATGCTTCCTTGGACACAGAACTCAGCTCTAAACTTGATTAGCTTCTTGACCAATACTTCACATAGAATTGACCCCTCTTGAAATGGAGTGAAACATCCTGCCAATCCAAAATCATCTTTCTCCTTCTTCCTCTTCTTTGTGACAGAGTTGCTATATGGTCAAACTGATCGATGAACGGAGATGAGCAAAAAAAATTGATCTGTAGCAGCCGCAGCTTTGTTCCCCTTTCCTGCCAGATGACTAGCCCAAAAAATCACTTGTGAGCTGTGTGGCCTTTCTTCTGACCAGAAGGAACGGATGACTTTTGGCTTGGGGATCGGAGTAGTTGTGCAAGAAATAGAAGGTAGCCAGTGGCTATAGAAAAGTTGGAAAAGCAACATATCTTCAGACTTTATAAAGAATTAAGAGATGTGACAAGGTCTATGCAATCGGGTAGTTTTGGAGCGGTTTTACACTTGTCGTTTGTTTCATATCTTTTCACATATTGACATTTCGGAGGGTGGATTTGGTTCAATTCCTTAAAAAACATATCTCAAGAATGAGTCCAAATTGGCTCCATCTTTTGGATCTACTTGCATGGATAGAATAATAAGTTAAAGAGCTATTCAAAATAAACTTGAATGATACAGATGAGAAGACAAAGAGCCTTTCCTGATACTTAATTAATTAATCCATGGGGGTGATGTGCCTTGTTTAGCTTGGGGAATACAAATAGCTAGCAAAATTTATCGATTTAAATTACTTAATTAAATTGGTGTCTATCAAATTACACGGAGTGGATTAGCTTAAAAGACAGATTTGTTTAGTTCGCCCCACTATCAAGGTTAGGTGTCATGTCATTCTCAAGCAGATAGATCCATTTCTCTCTTGACTTAAGTTATCATGTTAAATTAGCTAGACGTTTCTGTTTATGGCGGGGATTAAGCTGACTTAATCTATAGAACAAAAAGAGTTTCCATGAGATATATGACATTTCTGGTTTCTCCTTTTCTTTTCTTTAGGCAACTGGTACACGTGTCATATATGGCAAGAATACTATAGGTACAAACCCTTTAAACCCAAAAACTGCAATTCTGTTTAATTATTATTATTCTTTTTATTGACTTTTATTCTAGAGCTCGAAACCGGTTAAGGGAAAGTGGAATTTGATCTGTTACCTCAGCAAATTAATTCATCGGCAACTGAAGTGTCTAACATACTACTACGTACTTCTCTACATATTACTCATTGACATAGCTAGAGCATATCATACTGGCAAATAATAAACGAGTAGTTGCTGCCAGATTTATGAATGATTTCCTATGCCATCCCATGATTGAATGAGTTAAAAATGAAAACTCATCGTCATGTTTGACTCTGATCTGAGTCCTCCTTAATTCCTGGCATAATTAGCCACTTTAATCGGTCTGCTGGTAATCCTCCCGTTCGATTGATTCTCGGGCTGTGCTACATAAATACAGATGCGCGTATTGCCGTGCACAATCATTTTGGCTCAAATGTTGATTCATGCAGCAAAACTAGCAGGTTTCAGATATGTGAATCCAAAACTGACAGTTCTGGTAACTTCTGCAGAAAACATATTATTCTTGTATCAGTTCAAAATCTGTGCTCAAACGAATTAAAATCCGCCAACAGTTCTAGATTTAAACATTTCTCAAGTGTTCTTTTTTCAAATGGATGACGGTTATTTCCCTTTTTTGGATTTGTTTCTCAAATAGCCAAATGTACAATTATGACATTTTTAATTAGAGAGTTTTACTAAGTGGCTTTGGATTTTTCAAAAAAAGAAATGTCGGCAGGGAACCTTTTTCTCCTGGAAAATTGACCAAGTTAATTAGACTACAAAACCCTCATCCCTTTAGGGCTGCTTTGGCATCCGAGATCCCGGGGCGGACTTCCCGGGGAAGGGCGCCAGGCCTACACAGGTCGGGCGATTTTCCCGGGGAAGCCGCGGGGATCCCCGCCGGGTCATTAGCTCCCAAAGGAGCCCTTAGGAGAAAAAAGAATAGCCCTCGACTATTTGAGAAAACACTCGATGAAGTATTTAATATGTTACAGTGCAAAGAAATGACTCCTTCAAACGAAATTCAAATCGAGGCGCCGCCCGTGGAGTACAAGGGTCCGTACAAGCAGTGAAGATTCAATTCAAACGGGAGAACGGAGAATATGACGTTGCAGAGAGGCAGTTGGATGGCATGGTAGCGGCAGTTCAACGACCACACAGAGCAGTGCTCGTAAAGCTATAGCCAATGGGTTCCGTCCTAAATACACATTCCTGGGACTTTCCTTCTCAAAATAAAATGGCTATTCCCAGCTTTGACATTGTGACAGGGAATGAGCGTTGAAGAGAATTGGTCATCGTTCTAGTCTAGTTTTGAGTTTCATGCCTTGACCACTACTGGACCGATGCAGTGATGCCATAGCTAGGTTGGGAAATAAAAGGTTTATGCTGGTAGAATGCAATAGAACTCTGAATAACTGATTTGGTTCAGACAGTGAGAACAATCCGATCCTTCCTTTTTTTCCCCTATTTTCTGGGGTGGGAGTACTAGTAAACCGTGCATAAATTGATGATTTTCTGTCAATATATCAAAAAAGAAGGATGCTAATAGATTCATCATCAAAACCAGGGTTATAATATATGACTCTTTCAATTTATAGTCATATATCTATACAAATATGGCTAACAAAATTGTCGTGTCTGTTGGAAGACGTGAGATGCTAACCGTGAGGAAGAAGGCCGCGTCGTGGGTGGATGGCATGTATGCTATAGAAAACTTGAGCTTTGTTTTTACAGTAGAAAAAGTAGATTGTGTTATCCCGCGACCGGTCGTGCGCGCGCGAACCTCTCACAGTCTCACAGTCCCAGGGGGCAACCATCCTCTCTCTGTCACAGCCCAAACCATGTGTGAGAGAAGCTCGACATGCAAAAAACATAGTTGAACATATATGACCGTTGACATCATAAAAATAACTAGTCGTATTTTATTTAAGTGAGCATTATTCTCTCGTCAAGCATCCGTTCTCAAGTCATTTTACACCACTATACTTCTTGTAACTACGAAACAAGATTCATATTTGATATGTTTTGAAGATTCATATACTAACTACTAATCTACTATACATATTCAACATAAGTTGGCATTGCATAAAAAGTTGTTCCAAAACATATGAATTATAGGTCTAGTTTTATAGATCATGGGTCTTCTTTTCCTCCGTTCACAGGAATTAGAGATAAAAGTAGTGTGGATAATTTCCACATCTAATCCGATCCGAATCCGGTATTAAAGATGTGAAGAAGAGTTTTATTTTGATATCCATGCAGATATGGATAATCCAAATCCCGCGGAGTAGGATATGGTTTTAACAAAATTCGACGGATATATATAATACAATAATTGAACGCGGATTATCTGAAACTTATAATAGAAATCTGATTACTTTACTGATCCCAATATAGTACAATCAAGCGTGGCCCAGATAAATATATAATAATATGTAACCCACAAGCCCTCAGCTATATATATTATGTACATGTACATTGATATAAAATCCTAAAACACCTGACGGTTGATCAGTAGTCTTGTGTGAATCGCGAACACCGGCTGTCCGATAGCTACCCTACCCTTTCACCTCGACGGACAACATGAGACTCATTGGCAGTATTTTTCATATTATATTGTTGCTTTTGTAGCTCTGATTTGGAAAATATTCGCCACCATAAAAAGCTACATATAAGAATATATTATCCGTCTATTTTAATCTTTTTCCACACTGAATCCCATCTAAGTCCACACCATTTCCGATATCATAAAAAATCTTCTCCATAACCGCATCCGTGAATATCCTCTCCGCTCGGCATAAGACAAAAAAAAAAGACATGGATAAAGATATGAAAAAGGCCCTTTCATCCCTAACAGTAACGGAGAAGAAAATACTCTGCGGCCAAGGTTCGCACAGAAAACGGCGGTCTTGGTATGTAGGGCACGACCGGAAGCAACTTGCTTCAGTCCAATCAATAAATTAGTACATAATTGATCCAAAAATAAGCACAAGCACCACACACCAGGCCAATCAATAAGGGAGAAGGCTGTACACACTAGCAGAAAAACTCACATCAGCACCCCTCGTAGGACTCGGCACTTTTTGACCCGGTGCTAATGGTGTATCAGCACCGGATGCAAAATTAGGATACCCCCGGAAACACTTTAGCACAAATTGCTAACACCAACCGGTGCTAAAGGGCCTTTAGCACCGGTTGGTGTTAGCAACCGGTGCTAAAGGCCCTCACCCTTTAGCACCGGGTCGTAATGCGACCCGGTGCTAAAGGCCTACCCTTTAGCACCGGTCATAAATACGACCCGGTGCTAAAGGGGGTATCGCATCCTATTTTAAAAAAAGCGCATCTTCTATTCTATCACATGTGCTATATAAGTGAGATGGTTAGGTGGGTACGCGCGAGCCAAGAGATCTTGAGTTCGAATCCCAGCAGCAGCACGCACTTTTTTCTACCGGTGGGCACACCGGTGACAATGGCCTTTCCCAACCGGTGCAAATGACGATGCCTCTGGTAGTGACAGATAATATATAAGGGACCTTTGGTTACATTTACCATTGTTCTAAGAGTTTCTACACGCTAGAATCGCATTTTCGAAGTTTCTACACTGCATATGAATGCTCACAATCTTCATCTCTTTTCTACTTCTCGAAAAAAAAAATCTTCATCACATGCAGCAGAGCACATAGGCGGTAAACGCGCCATAGGTAAGTAGAGCGGTCTGCAAATAAAAGGTTCAAAAAAGATTGTTAACTATTGTACATGATAAGCCTGCCACAGTTATTATTTATTAGTCAGACCTCAAAAACTATCTATCGCAATCTTTCCGTGCAAAACTTTTTTTTGTTGAAAATTAACTGTAAATGGCTGAAGTTTAATTGGCAGATTGTAATTAATTTGAAAGTGGTAATCGACTTGCCGTTACAGGTTGTGATGACTTTCGTCTTTCGAAAATTTATCTCTGGTTTGTCTCAACGCATGGTATTCGGTAAAGCATAACTTTGCATGACGAAAGGGAGGAGTAGTGCCACACGTACCAATCCACAGGCCATCCAGAAGTTATAGTTGTGTCGGCCTCCGCAGGCCCACGGCGACGTCTCCGGCGCAGGCTCGAGGGGCGGCGCGTCGGTCGCCGGTGACCCCCACGCACCGGCCGCCGTGCCGTCCCACACGATCGTCCGTATGCCGTCGATGTAGACTTCCTTAAACGGAAGCGTCGGGCCGACGAGACCGCGGCTCGGCGGCTGCTGCCGCGGCGGCGGAACACACGGCTTCGGCCGTCGTGGCATGGTGGTAGTTTAATTTCCTGGCCCCTCTGATGGATCGACAGACGTCTGGCACAATCGACTTCTTCTTGGTCCTCTCAAAATTCTCGTCTCCTCGATTTTGTACGTGTACTATACATATATATATAGCAGGGGCTTAGTAGAGAGAGTAGAACAACTCCGACTCCATCACGATTCAGTCTCAGCGACTTTCTTGCGGATACGATTTGGGACTTGGCAATCGATTCATAACAATCCAAAGTCCTGCTTCGGCTTCTAAAAGAAAAGGACGCGTTATTCTTTTTTATTACTCCCTCCGTTCCAATTTATTAGTCGTTTTGGCATTTCAAGATTCATAGTTAGTAGTATGTATCTAGATATAAGTATATATGTAAATACATACTATTATCTATAAATCTAGATTTGCCAAAACGACTTATAATTTGGAATGGAGAGAGTATTATTCTTTGGAGCGATGCTCGCGTGAGTGCCGGACTCCTCAATGGGCCGCATGCACGCGTCGGACGTTTGGTTGGCCCACCAGGAGGTGCGAAGTAGCTGGGTAGTGGTTTATTCACTCACGCTGAGTCAGCATGGCCCCACATATCGGAGTCCTACGTGGCAGTCAGGTGTTCAAAACCGGGGTCAAAACTAGGGAGGGAGGTCAAGTGAGCCGGTATTAATAGTTGGAGGAGTTGAGTTATCCGGTTTCGTAGCTGAGGGCGCCAAATCAAACTTCTATGACAGATGAGGGAGGTAAAATTGACTTTTTTTTCAAAAGGCTATACCACTTCTTTGAAGATAAGCTGAAAAGGTAATACCATAAACGGGAATTTCTAAACAACACTAGAGTAAAATTTGTTTTCTTATCAGTTTTCAGTCAATTTTCTGGTCATCACATTTTACTTTAGGATTGGTGATTGGTGATTTATTTGGTTGGTTTTGTTTTTGTTGACATCGATGCTGTTCCAAAGCCGCTTTTGTTTCAAGTATTGTATTGACTTTTGTCGTATATAAATGCTGCCGGGCCATCAGCCGTGGCTGGAGCTCTCTCCCCTGCATGGTGCCGTGGGGGTTTCAGTCAGCAAACATACATGATACATCACTGAATTCTCCCTGGGTATCAGTCAAACCGCCAAAAGGAGTGAAACGGTAGCATAAATACGGAGTACACACACTTCATAAACATTTTTCCCTGAGTATCAGTCTGATCACCAAAAAGCGTGAAACGGTAGCATAAACACAAATACTTTGCCCTGGGTATCAGTCTAACCATCATTGGTCTAACTGTAGAGATAGTAACTGAATTATAAACACATGCGAGACATGTCTGATTTCTCATTTTCTCCACGTATCAGTCTAATTGTAGAGTAACAGGGACAAAAAGCTCAGGCTGTTATGGGGAAAAGCAAATATACATCACCGAAATCGCCCTGGAATCTATTCACGCTCACCAAACATACATTGCCCCAATTCTGTTGTACAACCATCAAGGAGAGGTTTCCAGATTCCTAGATTTTCAGGTGTCAAGATACCTCACTGCCAACACTACAGTTGATATGGTAAATTAAGTGCTTTAATCACCGACGACACTGCCAAGATTGCGAAACTCTTGACGGTATAACTTCGGAAGGATACGCAGCACATTGAGGTAACACGAGTCAATGTAACGTTGGATTGTTGGAAGATAACATGCCAACATAACTTGGAAGCACATAACAACTGTTCAGAAAACACAAGAACCAGAAAATTTGCAACCAAGTACCTTCCGTTATCTTGTTCAAGATCAGCAAAACCAAATACTGATTATCAAGCAAGGGTAAACCATGAAATCATGGAGACTAAATCTGTCCATTCAGATGCCCCTATCGAAGGCGCATTCTCACTGTTTACTGAACTGTACAGTTGCTGTATAAGGTGGTTTGCTTGCGGTCAAATAAATGAAACCAACATCATATGGCAATTGCGCGAGTCTATCACTAGTCACCCACGTGAGCACTAATCTGCTAAATAAACAACTCACAAATTCACAAATTCGGGCAGAGTATGCAGCTGAGATACTCCTTGACGCACAATTGGATGAGTAGGCATAACTTTTGGATACTCCTTGAGGCACACTTGGAAGCTGTCTTGTTGGAGTGTCAAACAGGCGACCGATATCCTAGATCTTGTTGGTTGTTGCTGTCAGCATCCTGCACATGATAAAAAAATAATTTATTAGGAATAGAAGGAAAAGTATGAAAACATAAGCAGATCACAAAATTGGAGATGTAAAAGCAGCTGGCAATATTTGTACCTTGCAACAGAAACATGACGTCCCTACATATTTATGCCACACCCAGCAGGTTACCACGGCCATTATAGTAAAATGACCCACAAATAGCAATATGTTGGTAAGATTGGTTGGTATTGTCTTCCAGAGAATGTAATCCACAAAGCCCATAACACTTAAGACAATAAGCAGTGTAAATGAGCCAACAATATTTTTCACGATTGGTCCATGGGCAATATGCGCTAGAAGAACACCCAGCAACCCAATTGTAACATGGCCAACGAAAAAGGCGAGCAGAATCAACTTCTCAGTACCAACACTGGTGTTATCCAGTAGGGCAAGCAATGTTGAATGCTTTTTGTCTTCCTTATGCTCTTCATTTGCCTGATCAAATCTGGGAAAGAAGACCAAGACTATAGGTAGGGTGAAGAAAACAAAGGCCAGCAGTAGATCTCTAAACATCTTCATCCATTCTGTCCGTCCTTCCTACAAGGTAAAAATGACAGCAATTTAAGTGATGATGAATCCCCTCCCTCCATCAAAAATTGTTCTATTATGGATAATTAAACACTGATCCAGAAAAATATGTAATTGATATATCCAGTTGACCAGCTTTTAGTTTTTTCCTCTAGTAGAGTTTTCAACGAGGCTTGTATTGAGACTATTGTACATGTGATGGTCTCATTACTATGGAAACCGATGAGCTTTGAGAAGATTGTACCTGACTGGCAACTGTTGTCACCAAATTTGACCCGAGTGTAGCACCAAACTGAGAGCCCTACAAAATGAGAACTTTGTCAGTATAAGAAAGTAACTATTTCTGAACTAACTTATATCCAAAGCTACAAGGGAAATAATTTTATCTGAAATTTGCATGAAAAACTCTGGAAGCAAATCATCATAGCTTGATAGAAAATGTAAAATGTGGCTGTACCAGGGATATGGACGGCATACTGCTATAAATAAATAATTATTAGGGTAACCATCTACTCTGCAAAGAACATCCCCCCCCCATGCGAGACATGTCTACCAAAAATTCCATTAAAAAATATTTCATCAATGTGTGACTACTGGGCACTCATTTTCTTTGCCCTCCTCCATTTCTTGCTTGGTTATATGTATTATAGTTGTTACTGGCATCTGTCAGCAATCGTGCCAACAAGTTAGCTAGAGTCAAACGCAGCTGCAGATGATGTCCAGCAATTTGGAAAAAGTACAATCAGCTTGGACAATCCCATACAAAACGCAAAATGTAGTGAACTCCAGAGCCTGAAGATTGAAGTATTGTGTGTGTTTTGAAGAGGAAGAGAAGGCAGCATCCCCAACATAATGAAATTGCTTAATAATTACCACTATCACATGTCTTTGGTATGAAAACCAGAAGTAAAGAAGTGATAATGGCTGACTCTGTGCCAAGGTATCCACCAAGTCCCACGCCGGCCCCAAGCCATGACACCAGGCGTTGGAACTTGGAAGGCTGCAACTAGCATGGTTGGGGTATCACCCACTGCTCCAACAACTTCAGAGATAGTGAGCTGTCCTTCCATTGCCACCAAAGCTACCATGGTGATGTCAGAGGAGAATGGGCCAGTGTCTGAGCTGTGAGCAAAATACTCACTATGCTGAAACGCATACTTGAGGATGTCCACAACACCGTCCTCGACACCACTCTCACTGCCATCTAGCCTGTTGGCTACATAGTGGCATCACGCGGCAAGGCAAGCAACGTCACTGTCTCCAGCCGTGCCCGTCCACCACTAGTTGCCAATGATTCAGTGTGTAACCACTTGGAGGAATCCACCGAGCACAAGCTAAACAGATAACAGGCCTTGCACACCAAAATTGATAACAAGATGCGGTCACTGCCAAATTCCATGCTGTTACTAGTCCATGCTGCGATTGGGTATGGTGTGGACTCTACAACAATATTTCGCACCATGCACCATGCTGCTGAATGTTGGAGCCAACACTGCTATAACCATTGGCATAATTGTCATCAACACAGTCAATGTTGCACCTGTCCCTGTCGGAGAGACCAAGAGTATACTATCCTGTCTGTGGGGGTAGACACCAAGCTGGCCATATATGGTGACATGGGGTGGTACAGAATGTCAATTGGATAGAAAAAACGAGCAGAGAACCATGCTGTGATTTATCTACTGACCTGGCCACCTCCAAGAAAAAGTACTATTGTGCTTTTGTTGTGAATAAACTCAATTTTGAGACTGACTGTGAGACCATAGCCTGATTGGCATGAGCATCAAAGCAATGGAGGCACAGTGCTGTTGTATTCACCACCAGCAAAAGAAATATTGGCCTGTTTAGGAGTACTTTATGTGGGAACGCTACAGAAATGCAGGATGGTTTTATCAGAAAAATATTGGCTGGAGTGATACCATGGCTACCATCTGCAAAGTTTGTGGCTGTTCTCCAATGGTATGTTAAATGTGCGTGGTTCAGTTTCAGTTCAAAAAAATCAGACTGCACAATAGCAGAAACATGGGTTTCTATGAGTTATGTAAGCTGGGAGTGTCTGGGTACCACTGGCTTCATTGCAGAGCTTAACTCAAAAGCTACTCGTGCAAAGATATTGCAACTACCTTGGGTCCAGGAGATGAGATGGATTCTCAAGATGTGGTACAGTTAATTGTGTGTTCAGTTCATTAGATGGTAATGGAGAAATGCACTCGAATGGCAGCGGGAAATGCTTTATCTTGTTGCGGGATTACCGGGGAAATGACCTATTTCACAGGAGTATCTAAGCAGCAAAATCATGGAAGTAGGATTTTTTACTTGCTAAGAACACTTTGCTCAAGGAAAAGTGATCATGGGAAGTATTAGCTCTCTTAATGGTATTGTTACACGGTGCAATTGCAAGCTGCGTAGAAATTAAGAACCAAAAAAGATTCAAGGTGAAATGGGTTCCAGATGATAGTGGTTCAAGCCCTGTCTGATTCCTGATGTATTGAGGATCAGCCAATTCAAAAGAATACTCACATTTTTGCTATTACAGTGGAGATAATGGCAGTTTGAAAGAAAATCAAGGCAAATAATGATTACATCCTTGGTTTCCTGAAGGGTACCAATCAACTACAAGCTGTCACTCACTCATCCTGGAGATGGCAAACAAATTTGCCCCAATCCCATATCCTATTTGTCCCCAAATTATCTCCCCAACCTATCTAAATCCGGTGTTTAAGTTGAAGAACTGATATGGCGCTTGAGTTGTTTAGAGTTTATAATCGATCGGGTACCTAAGAAAATAAATGCAAACTAGCATTGCAACTTTGCAAGTGGGAGATTCGGGTTGTAGCATACCTGCCGCAACGTGAAATTGATGGGGATTTGCACTGCGGCGTTCTGCCCCGGCGCAGCGCCACCGCCCACCACGAAGATGGTCACGGGGGCAACCAACTGCGCCCGCGAAGGGCGAAGCCTGCGCCACGTGCCGAAGACGTCACCGACACGGCCGAACGGCCACATTTGCAGAGAGGAAGTAGCTCTCGGCGCCTGAGGCGTGCTTGAGGAAGCCGGGGTGGGGGAGGAGGTGGCGGCGGGCCGCACGTGCGACGCCGGGGCGCCGGAGTCGGCGGCGTTGGACGCCGTGTTGAGGTTGCGCGGCTCGCGCCACCTGCGGAAGAGGACGCGGTGGCTTCGGGCTTGCTTGGAGGAGGGGTGGAGGTCGACCGGTGGAGGTTGATGGAGATCGCTAATGGTGGTGCGTGCGCTAGCGAAAGGGTTTAGGCCATCAGGGGCTCTCCCAGACGTTAATAGAGTGGCTGAGTTGTTAATTTGAGTGCTTAAGAAAAAGATATTACTCCCTCCGTTCCAATTTATTAGTCGTTTTGGCATTTCAAGATTCATAGTTAGTAGTATGTATCTGGACATAAGTATATATGTAGATACATACTATTATCTATGAATCTAGATTTGCCAAAACGACTTATAATTTGGAACGAGGGAGTAGTAAATAGTATACATCTACTTTCCAAATTATTATAGTTCATTTGACTTTTTTTAACCATAAGTTTAACCGTTGTCTTATTCAAAAAAATCTCTAAATTCTAAGAAAAAAACTATAAAATTTTGCCAAACATACAAATTTTAGTTGCACTGGCAAATGTTACCTTTCGAAAATACTAAAAAAACATAACTAAAAATTTGCAACATTAGCCTAAAAAGAAAAGAGTAAAGTGCATTAAGCATACATAAAGTTTCATACAGTGCATCCACCCTACATAAAGTTGCATCGTTATTTCACTTTGATCTACGAAATTGCAAATGTCAGGCACACTATTTACTAAGTTGTTAGATATGTACATTAGTACATATATGATCCATATTCACTAGTAGTGGGCATTTTGAAGATGTAGCATGATGGTGACAAAGGCATGGATGAGTCTAAGTACATGCTAAAGCAGAGGATGAGCTAAATGGAAACTTGGCATATAATATATGCTCACATAATCTCCAAACAAAATGTTCCCCTCCAAACAAGACCATAAGACCACTGTCTAAAAATCATTATTAGCCCTAAAATTAAACCTCACAACCACAAGCCTACCTCTAGCAATGGTGCTTAGGATAGTGATGATCAAGTAGCTTCTGTTAAATAACTTTTTACAATTTTTTATATTCATTTGTAATATGCAATGACAAAATCTAAGGAAATTTTACGTCATAAGTTCTATTATTATCATTACTAAAGTAGGCATTTACTAATGCTAAGTAGACTTCTCTTGTATTTTTTACATGGTATAATTTGTAGCATATGCAAACCAAGTCAAATTGATAAGAAATTGGCAAATCAAGTATGGTGATAAAAAAAATTAAATATGATACTACATCATGCTATCTGATAGTAAAAGCCTCTGACCTATACAACTCTACAACTCTAGTTGCACCATAATCCACGGACCTTAACGCAAAGCATATATGTCTTCGATCTAGCCTATGATCACCTTCGAATCGCGCCAGCAGCCCAAGGCCTCGACTAAGTCGATCAAGAATAAAATCACAGATCAGCGAGCTTTCCACATAAAAATATCGCTATAGAGGTGTCATACTCAATCCACATGCCCTTAACTCCTCCTTGACTCCATCTCAACATATATTATGGCACAAATAACATAGGTAAACAATTCTGAACCATATGTTACCGTATTATGCAACTTAACGTATGGTATTGCCACGTTTGTAACTTGTTGGATCAAAAGGAAACAATGATACATCTTTACATATGGTGGGGTGTTCTTTACTCAAAAGAAAAATGTGCTACACATAACAATTGGCATGTGTGAGTATACAGTAGCTGCGCTGCACAACCGACGGTGGCGATGCAGTACGAGCTGCACAAAAGAATCGAAAAAATCACATGTTATGCATTTATATTGTACATTACGCTCGCTTGTGATTGTAGGGTTCAAACCCGTAATCTTCCTTGGGACAAATGACTTGTCATTTGCTAATAAAAGTTCGCTGAGTGTTTTTTTACGAAAGTGATTCTAAGATTTACTACGCAAATATGTGTTCGCTTAAGAAAGATGTATTTTGCTTACACCTACATGTGCATGCATGCGCAAATGATTTGCAACACGTGCGGAGGCGGATCCAAACTTGCTAATAGGGTTCATCTTCCCATCTTTTTCTTCGTCCTTTCTTTCCTTCTTTTTCTCTTCTTTTTTCATATATATGCTCCATTTTCTTCTTGTGAAGCTACAATCATGTGCCGTTTAACGAGGCATGAAGCTGCACGTGTAGATGGCAAACATGTCGAAGATGATCAAATCGGTCTAATTATATTATAATAAAAATAAAAAAGTGTAGATTACTGCCATCAAGTATGGCCTAAGTCCGGTTAACTCTTAAAATATGTTTTAGTTTATTTTGACACATGCAACTATTTAATCATCTTCCGGTCAAAAACTATTTAATCGTCGCAATCTACCCTTTCGTAAGCTTTGTCGTTTTTATTTATCCATGCACAAATGATGTTTTAAGTCAAAATTTATAATGGTATAACAGAAAGAATCATAAGTTATATTAAAAAATATATAATGATTTCTTCATCATTATTTTGAAAGACTATGATATGTAATAATAAATTAACCATATCGATACAAATTTTATAATAAATAGTGATGAAAAATCTATATTATTTTTTTTAAAAAATACTCTATATTTTTCACTATAATCCCATAAAATTTTAACTTAAAACACCACTTATGCATGAAAAAATAAAAAGACAAATCTTAGGAGGGTTTAAAATGAACCAAAACATATTTTAAGAGGTTATTTGGATTTTATCCATAATTGAGGGTAGTAATTTGAACTTATTTAATAAAAAAGCGTCACACTCTAAACTTTTTTGCATTTTATAATGTGATAAGTAAGCATAAACAATACAATAATTTTCTTCAATTCTTTTTTACAAATTGAGGTTTATATAATCAATAGGGTAGTCGGTATAGGAAAACAGTGATGTGTATCAATATACCTACGTATAAGATTTATATTTTTTTAAAAAGTGATGCCCCCTTTATTTCAAATTATAAGTTAGTTGGCTTTATTCTAAGTCAAATTCTATACCTCGCTCAAGTTTATAAAAAGTATATAAGTTTCTACAATATCAAACCAATTCATTAGGTTGACTGTAAAATATATGCTGGTAGTGAATTTGTTTCATATTATAGATGTTATATTTTTTAAAATTTAATCAAATTAAAAATAAATATAAGTTAAATTAAAACTAAATGTCTACGTAGATAGAGGTGTATAGGAGATATTTTCCATCTGCAAGCTGCAACCCACTACAAATAGGAAAAGCGAGAAGAAATTTGCAGTTTCACGAGCACAGCCCATTACTTTCATCATTTCTACCATTTTCTCTCAGATATCTGTAAAACTTGTACATGAGGACGACCCCATTCTCTGTAAGACATTGCAAGTTCAGTACGAGGAGGGAGCTCAACGAGGAAGAAATCAAATAAACCTTTAACCAGGCGGAGAGTTTTACGGTTCAAATTATCTGGAATGCTGTTTGTATAGAGGGAGCATTTTATGTTTTAAATTATTTGAAATGCTATGTTTTATTATGTTAAGTAGTTGGAAATAATAACATGTGCCAACAGTCTTATTTTTGTGACTGTGGTATAAATAATGTAAGATGATTTACCTGCTGGCTGCGATCCAAATTACCCTGAAATAGGAAAACCGAGAAGAATTCTACAGTTTGCACGAGCGCACGACTCCATTTCTTTCACCATTTCCACCGTTCAGATCTCTGTGTCCGTCTATGTCTCTGTCTCTGCCTCACACAGTCACCCTTGCAATGGCCGACGAGCCCCTGGATGCGTCCCCGTCGGCGCCCTCCGCCGCCGCGGCCGGGGACGGAGTATCCATCGCCTCCGCCCCCGCTCCCGCCCCCGCCCCTTACCTCTCCGCGCTGTCCCCGATCCAGGTCAGGCTTCGATCGGGCGCTAGTCTGATAGCTCTCATAGTCTCATGCATGACGTTGTGGTGTCCCGCATCCTTTATGGATTTCTGATTAGTGTTTGTTGGAGGAGAGCGAAGAGTGGCCAAGTGAATTTTTCAGTTTGATTTTAGTGCGAAATTGTATGCTTCGTTCAATATAGACTGGGTCTTGGATATGGATTGTACATTTGTACAATAATAATACCTGATAACACTGTGATAATCCATTTCTGAAATGGGCCAAAAGCCTTGAGCACCTATGATACTTGATATTTGCTTAATTTCAATTTGAAATGCATTCAAAGCAATATGATACTTGATATTTGCTTAATTTGAATTTGAAAATGCATTCAAAGCAATTATTATAGGTGTCAACTTTGAAATACGACTGCTTCCTGATGACAATATGATAAAGCTTTGTATTGTTCCCTGTTCATTGCCACTCTTTTCCTCATTGGATGTATTTACAGATGCATTTTTGCACATTGTTTCTTTTTGTAACTTTGGTACATTTTACCAGTTATCACAGTTTGTGGCTGCTGGTGTTTGTAGGAAATTTTGGCATTTGATGATTTGTTAAAAGATCAAACAGTTTTGTAGGGAATGGGAAAGAACTTGTAAAAATATTAAAATCTTTTGCTGATAGTTGATTCCAATGTTGCATTAGCTGATTGGAAGTAGAAGGTGTTCAAATCTTTTCCTCACAGTTGATTCTCAATACTGAAGTAGCTGATTTGAATGCTGCATATTCTAAATGTGCTCACTCTTTACTGCAACTTTACAGCCAACATATCGTTTCAAATAAAGTGCTATACTATCTGATAGGTCACCAATGGTTGATGTTATACATCTTGCATTAGTAGTTCAAAAAGTTGAGAATTGGAAATCTATTGCAGCTTGTTTATGAACTAGTGGAACATTTCATTCCACTGCTATAACAAGTCTGATTTTGTTTGCTAAATAATTCAGAAGGTTACTTACAAGGTTTGAGTTAAGGAAAATACTTTCATGAAAAATGCAAAATATGATTGCCTAAGCAGTGAGCTATTGTCTCCATTATTTGTATTTTCTGTCCAAATGTTATCATGTATTACAGTTTCCTCCAATCCAAATATCAAAGAAATTTTATAAAAAATTAGCTCTGCAAACATGGTAGTGTTGTACTGTGCTCCTTTTCATAACTGCTACTATGCCTTCCTCTTTGTTATTGCCATTTCTTGCAAGTTGCAATATCTGTTTCTTTTGTCAGTATGGGGACACATGATTTCTACTTTTTATTTGTCATGCATTTTTCCAGAAATGAAAAAAAATCTTAGACATTGTTTTATATATTTTCGTCGCTTTGCAGTTTATACGCTGCAATAGTCGCCGGTTTATGCCTTCACAAGCAGATGAAGAAGTTCATCAATTATCGTATTTGCAAAAGCATTTGGCCAACATCCTAACACTCTTGGCAGATTCTGTTGATGGAGAGGGTGATGATTCTATGGTTAGTTTTTTACTTTTCCTGCTCTTTTATATGTGCTTGTTTCTTCAAGTTGATATAGTTGTTTATGTAACAAAGCTGATTAACATCAGTAAAGGCAAAACTCTGTGCAGAATAGCAATACTAGGATATTAATTTTGGATATGAAACATGAGACTGCAGCACCAGAAACTACCAACTGTTGTTTTTAGTAGATCATAATTATAAATGCCATGTAACTTTGTTTCTGCATTGCAAACAATCCGATTGATGCATTATAAACTATCCAAATATTCTAGTTATAGTTTTGGTCCTTTATACTTATGAGTGAGCTAGAAACAGTGGAGACTACCTGAAGCAACTCCTGCCCAGTACTCATTGCTACTACTAAAGATAAAATTATATGCATGCCCTCAAAAAAAAAAGATAAAATTATATGCATTATAAATCAAATGGCAGAGATCACTGTTTTTTGATGGTAGACAAAGGATGAATCAGGTAAGATACTCCTATGGGCTGTTGATGATAATTGATTCACGCGACCAGGTCTAGGTAGCATGAAGAACATAATAGATTTTTTATATTACTTTTTGAAATGAAATTTTGTTGATAGATTGCAAAATATAGCTAGTTAATCTTCTAATAAATGTGAGATACTGGATAAAGGTTTGGTGTACATGAGTAGTTCCTTACTATTGCGGAACACAGTAATCCACATTTATGTTGTATGCCTGCTTCTCTGATTAAAAATGCCATGCATGAATTGCAGTTGGTTATACTTACCCGAGAATTCCCCAGACGCTAACTTTTATAATTTCTTTATATGCAGGTATTGACAATGGAGACTTTTGAGCACCTTGGATTTTTGTTGCAGCTCTCTGAAGGAACTCCTTTAAGCCAAGCAGCTAGTTTTTTCGCAAATTCTGATCCAGACATGCCTGCTGCTCCTGTACCTGCTTCTCTGGTTCATGATTGGATATTGCAGCATATAGCTTCTACATTAGAATATATGGCAGAAAGGTCAGCAGCAAGAGAAAACAGCCAGCAGAATGCATCTGATCCTGATGTAACAATGTCTGATGCTGGCACGAATACAAGAATTCATAGCAGCTCACCAACAGGAACTTCTGCGCAAAATTATCCTGGGTATTACCAAAATACAACATTTGTGGAGGGTTTCTCCAAAACTTCTGTTGTCAAACAAGCATCTGATATGAAAGGGCATTCAATAAAGGTATGCTTGTATTTGATTTCTATAGTAGATTGTAGATACTGAAAACGTCTGATGTTGTTTGTCCTATGGCCTTCGTGTTTCCATCATGTAGCTTCAAGACTTGAATTTAGAAGCTGCGATTGTCAGTGATTTATTACATTAAGAGGTGTTTTTGTAGGTTTTGAACTGCCATGATTCTGTTATCTACATTTTAGCCCCACTTAAGTACGCAACCGTCTATGGCTGTTCTGACACTACCATCGTTTTTGGTGCTATTGGTAAGGTATGTGTTTCATATAATTTTAGAATCCATGCCATATTTCTGTTTGATATTATAGACTCCTATATGACTTTATATTTCAGTGCACTCTTTTTTTACAAGAATTCTGTCCTATAGTTTTCACTTGCTTGACTTAAGTACCTTTCACCTTATCTAGTATTAAGACAAAGAAGTTCTATGTTATCAGGTTGTAAAAGTGGAGCATTGTGAACGAGTACAGATTATTGCAGCTTCGAAACGAATTTGTATTGCCAATTGTCGTGAATGTACCTTCTACTTGGGAGTAAATCACCAACCTCTTATTGTGGGGGACAACCATAAATTACAAGTGAGTTATTGCTCTTCCCATCAGTGCTTTCTTACTCATCGCTCATCAGATGTTGTTTATCAGTGTATGCCACTCTATAATATATCAATATTTCATTATGTTATGAAAAGATACAGAAGATGGTGGACAGTTGGAAGGTAAAATTTAGCAGTATGTTGAAAAACAAAAATAACTTCTTGAACCTTAGTGGTTAGTGCAAGATTTTATTTATTCAATTTGATTTCAGGAAGTTCTGTGGTTTAAAACATGGCACCGCGTATACTTTAATTTTCAGCATCTTGAGTATTTTAATCTGTATTTTAACAGGTTGCTCCATTTAATACTTATTATCCACAACTGGGGGAGCATTTGGCCCAAGTTGGTGTGGATCCTAATGTCAACAAGTGGGACCAACCTTTCTTATTGGGAGTTGTTGATCCACATGATTCATTATCACACCCTGCTGGGGTTTCTGATGTCCAGGCTGAGCCTGCCACTTGTCTAGACCCGGATCTATTTATGAACTTTTTGGTATGTGAGCTATATTTTGGTTCCTAGATTATTGCAGCCTTGCAGAAGAATTGAAAAACCTCTATGAATTAAACCAAAGCCTTATAAGCTTTTTATGCTGAGCAGATGTCTTGCTTTGTCAACATTTTGTTTGCGATGCATCTGAATTAATAAGATTGTTACTGATTTTGTCTCATAATATTCAGTGTGTTCATAGAAGTTGGAGCCTTCTAAGTCATCACATTTTGGTTGTTACTATTGGATCAATAAATTGACAATGCTTTGCTTCCACAGATATTCCACACCTGAATATGGGTGGTAATACTTGTGTTGTGATTACATAAAACCTAAAATTTGACGCATTTTGAGCACCTATGTTATTTGTTTTTCTTGCAACACAAAAGTGACAATCTAGCTACTTCTGCGCAGATTCCTAGTTGGTTCGAGCCACAAGGGCCTACCAAATACAATCCGTTTACCTTGCCTGAAGTTTATTGGGCATCCCAAAGAAAAAAGGTATACATGTTGAGTGATGATAGTTTTGTATAGATGGGATGCTGTTTGTATATCTAACATTCACAGAATAACATGTATCGTGTTATGAGAAATTTCATTATTGATAATATCATTCCATTCACAAAATAGTCAATCTAGCTGCTTGTATTTTGAGTTTTTGACAATTTCATGAAAAAGTGGAGAAAATGTTACATATTAAGTTATTAAGTATTAACACATAAAAGTGGACAATAGAAAAAAACTCGTAGGTGCTAGGCTAAATGGTTCTTCTCCCCCTAGTGCCTAGTGCCAAGTGCCTAAGCAGGGCCTAGTTGCCGCCTACCTCCATTTATTTAAACAAAAGGTAAAGTAATATTTTACTACACTAATTAAAGTGGCATTACAGCTTGGAATGAAATTCCAGGCAGTAGTGGGACATTTAAGGTTATTGTGCAGTGTTGGATCGGGACCCAAAGGGTGATTAGTTTGCCCCATTTTATTTTCTAGTACATTTTAGTAACATATTCCTGTGCATGTAAAAAAAGGTATTTGCACATCTTTCTGAAGTTCATCTTTCTTATTGTACGATTTTCAGCATGCTTCTCTGGAAGATATTCAAAATAATATTCGGGAACTAGAGATTGATGACAACCGGAAAAAAGAATTGGCATGTGCCCTTCATGCTCAGTTCAAAGATTGGTTATATGGTGAGTTATGTTTTGGTGACTATCATGATGGGATTAGTGCTTTCATGATTTTTGTTTTTACCTATTTTTTGTCCTACCAGTTAGAGACTCAGTATGTGTTTTGAGGTTTTGATGTTAAGTTTGTCCATCATGTTACCTTGGCTCAAGTTGGTGGGCCAGTTTCACACTTCCACTCCATGTAGAATTTCTTATCCTATCATGCACAGTTTATTGCTTACAAATCAGGTGCCCATTGCTGGTAACTTTCAACCAGCCCAAAAATGTACCTGACCTTGTTAGGAGTTAGGACTTGTTGAGTTCTGGGTTTGTGAAACATGGGCAAAAATACTGTAGGGACATTCTTTAGATGATTGGAGGCTTGACTATTATTTTGCCATCTCTGAATTATACATTCAAATATTTAACACATAGATTCATAAGTTTTGAGACACCAGTTGTTTAATTCATTTAGTGCTGTTTCTGAAGTTGTGATATTCTCCATTGGAATCTTGTCCACTGCAAATGTTTGTTGACTTGAACCTGGAATGAAATGCTTCGAGTGTCCACTAACAAGTTTGCACCTTATTTCAGCTTCTGGCAATATCCGCCAGCTCTACTGTTTGCAAGGTGAATAAGTGCGGGATTCATCTGTAAGTGGGTATGTGCATGTACTGGATTGTGCATCCTTGGCCCAAGTTTCCTTCAATCATTCCATTCCGCGCATCCAAGACATCCAAGCTGACTTGTTGTGGCTGCACTGATGCAATGGTTGTTCAGCCTGTAGTGTTTGTGGAGGAAAGTATGTAAAAAATGTACTGTCTTGTCTTTTTTTTTACTTTAATTTTGATCACTTCCCTCTTTTTGTTGGTCATAACTTATAAGGTTGCTGTAAATCTTTTGTTTTTTTTTCTGGCTTCATATTTATATCCGTCCTGAGACTAGCGGCTACTCAATTCTTTTGTGTTGGCCTCTTGGGGGAAATAACATTCTTTTGACCATCACAGATGGGGTCACTTACAGCTATACTACTGTGTATTTGTTCTCATTATTTATTCTCAAAGAAGCCCAGTAATTTTAAGGCGTACATTCCGTGAACTGACGAGATCTTGCCCCGGTGAGTGAAAAATTGACAGCTTTTGATTTTACAATTGCCTGACCTAGCCATTCCGTACAATAGAATTATTCAAAATCCTGTCAATGTACACACATGCAACTCGTGTGGGCTGTCATCTGTCTCCCTCCAATTCTCAGGCCTCCGATCCTGACCCTCCCTGCCACGGGCACCAGCGTCACCGTCACGCTGTCGTCTCCCTCGGCGCCCAGGTCCTCCAGGAGCTCGTCCAGCGCCACCCTCATGCTGGTCTGCACCACCGCCACCTTGCCCTCCGTCTCCATGCCGGCTTGCTTCAGGGACATGAAGCTGCCGGCCACCTCCCTCGCCCCCGGCCCGACCTTCTCGTGTTCCTCGGCGTTCACGTACACGTCGAACCTGACGAAGTCCGCGCCGTCCGCCTCGATGCCCTCCACCACCAGCACCTCCACCTCCTGCCGGCTCCCGGTCGCCGGCGCGGTAGGGCTGCCCGTGGAACAGCGACGGCAGCGGCGCGTTGGTCACCATCTGCTTGTACATGATCCGGAGGTTGAGCTGGACCTGCTGCTCGTCGGTGAGGTTCTTCTCCTCCGCGTAGGCGAAGTCGAGGTCCACGACCCGCGGCGGCGCGTGCCTCGGGTTCCGCAACGGGTCGTGCAGCGGCGACGCCGCGTCGGCGAACTCCTCCGGCATCCGCATCCCCTCCGGCATGTCCCAGCTCCAGAACGGCACGGCGAACGCCGGGTCGTCGCCGAGGAGCCTCGCCGCGACGCGCTCGAAGAAGTAGAGGTAGGCGCGGTGGAACGGGAAGAAGAGTCAGGAGAAATGGATTTGCACGGGTACGTCCGGCCGCCCCACCTGCCAGTACGCGCCGGCGCAGTAGGCGCAGTGGACGTTCGCCTGCTGGTAGAAGCTGCGCGGGTCCGACGCCGGCAGCGCCAGCATCAGCGCCACCGCGCGCGCCAGCTTGGCCACATCGTCCGCGGCGGCGGCAAAGAGGGAGCAAGATGGTGACCGTGGAGGCGAGAGCGCAGCAGAGGACGATGCCAAATACGAGCGGAGTGCCGCTGCTTCCTGCCATGGCCGTGTGCGCACCTGTTGCTTGGGCGAAGCTTTGAATTCGTAACAAATTAGATTAGATACATATATATAGAAGAGAGAAATGTATGACACTGCTATCACCTCTACACATGATGAATTTAAAGCTTTTTGTTTGCTTTTAGAACACCTTGATGCATTTTTGACATCAAAGCCCTTGTTCAGAAACTTTTAATATAATGCCGGTCTTTATATATCCTTGCTCCCACCGGGCTTGCACCATATAAAATAAAATTTCAATATGCAAATAAAGAGCATTATATATGGGTAAGCGTGCACGCATGAGTATACTTGTTTGTTTTGTACTACATTTTGTAGGAAAAATAAAAAGCTCTTCTCGATTGCATTATTTGGCATTGCAATGACTTTTCAAAGCACTTATTTCCTTGCAAATTTGAACGGAAACAGTTAAAAAGCATACTTTTAATTATGAGTGGTATACGAGCAGATTTACTGGACGACATTTCTTGTAATTTATCTAGTAGATTTTGCATGAAAGCCACAGACAATTTTAAACTCAATTTTTAACATACAACGATTTTTCAAAACACTTATTTCTTTGCAAATTTAGATGGAAACAGTTAGTTAAAAAGCATGCCTCTAGGAAGGGTAGGACAACATTTCTTGTAATTTATCGAGTAGAATTCACATGAAAGCCAAAAACAACTAGAACCTCATACAATATAGATGAAAACGGTTGAAAATGATATGATAATGTACAAAATGAAAGTGTTGGGATTTTTATACATTTTTAATACAAATATGATAAAATATTACTATAAAATTAGTTAAAGAGGATAAATTTTGTGTTTCGCTAAAAACATGATTGGCTGAAAACGTTATCATAGTACAAAAAACGAAATCGGTTTGTAGAGGATTTATCCCAATCATTTTCATTGATGCAATCTCACCTTCATTAATATATGCATTGACACCTATCTTTGTTAATGTCTTTAGAAGTTTGAGAAATCTTGAGATTGAAGAAGTTAAGACGTCTCTTGTTGTAGATTGATATATGCCGAGTGAGAGATTTTGAACCTATAATGAGAGATTCCACAATAAAAGAAAATCTGAACAAATGAGTTAAGTTTAGGCCTTGTTTGGATCCAATGGACTAAAATATTTAGTCATACACTTTTAGACCCTAAAAAGCCAAACACGTAGAATAAATTGGGGGGAGGACTAAATGGGTTAGTTTATTAGGGCATGTACAACAATTTAGACAGTTGTTGTCTATTTAACATACACAGACAGCTAAATAGATAGCCTAGCTAATTCTATGTGACAATTAATACGTACTCTAGTTACTATTGTTTTACATGGGAGCACGAGCCAAAGCAGTAGACGAGATAGTAGACAACAACCCTCTCTTTCCTTATTAAATGATGGCCACATCAGCTCATTTTATATAGATAGCAACAAAAAGACAGTAGCTGTCTAACTATTGTACATGCCCTTAGTCACTTGGAGGTAGCTAAATGGGACTAAAAATTCGCCCCTGCCCCTCCTCGTCCCAGAGCGGGATTCGGTGCCTTTGTGAAGCAAAGGCACCGAGTATTGTAGCGGTACCTTTGAATCTAAACTGTCCAGATCGAGATCAACAGCTAGAACAGCTCAATATACTGTAGCAAAAGTACTGTACAAATTATACTGTGTAACACTGTAGCAAACACTGTACTGATATACTGTTCTAGTGTTACTGTAGCATGTAATGTTCATAGATTTCCACCGTAGATCTCGTGAAAGGCACCGCTACAGTACTCAGTGCCTTTACTTGGTAAAGGCACTGAATCCCGCTCCCCTGGTCCTGCCCCGCGCCGCTCTTCTCTCCCCCAATAGGATAGAGATGGGTGAATTTGTCTTTTCACAGTGCCTTTAAGGATCCATATATGTCCTTAGTTCGCAGCTAGTCCAATGGTAGAACGGTACAGTGGGACGCTACCCACCAGGGTTAACATACTGGTGATTGCACCTTTTTCTGGGATTTTTCCAGGATTTACCGGCGCTATGCGTTAAGTGGTAAGCGGCGTTCCCGTCGACAACGAGGTGCCAGTGGTGACTTCGGGAATCTCCAGATCTGTTGGCTGCTCAGTTCTTCGAAGATGCTCATAGGGGTACGGTTTGCGTACGTGTATTCATAGGGGTGAGTGTGCGTGCGTGTGTGAGCGTCTGCGTTGTAATGTGTCATTCTAAAAAAAGCTAGAAACTTAACATTATTAGTATTATTTCGAGTCAAACTTGTTTGCTAATATGACAATTATTGAACAAACACACGTGAATGTTCATCACGTCAAAGCTTCACATTTGTTGTCTACATAAACGATAAAAAACAACTGAAGTTATTTGAAGGAAACTTAAAACTATAAGCTTTTACTAAAATACAAAAGAGGCGTCACTATAACTTGTAGCTTGCTTTGCACGACCTGTAATTAGTTTATTCCACATGAGAAAGGCATGGAAAACTACATTTTCCCATACAAGTGGGTGTTTGGTAACGAAATGAGGAATAACAACCCTGACCTCACCTCAAGTTTAATTCTCTTCTGGAAACTTTGGTGCAAATTGAGAGCATCAAAGTTTTGACCGGATAACTGGAAGATCCGAGATATAACAAAAAACGAGATGACAATTGGAAGATCCGATGGCCAAAAATGAATGCATCAGAGTCAGCAATCCTTTACAGTTCCTCATATCTTGTCGATGCGGACGACCACACGCCCACAACAATTGAAGCTAATATTAAGGAACAATAGCATCCAAGACTGCTTGATGTTTTTTTTCTCCCGAAAACTCTTTGCGTCAATTGGAAAGATTGGGGTGCAAAATATTTGTTGCTGGGGAAAAATCGAGAAAAGAACGAAAGTCCGAGCGTCTATAAAAAAGCATCAATTGTGATTTGTGAGCATAGCTGATGGCAAGAGAACAGAAACAAACTGCAAATTATCTTGGCCTGAGAAGAGAGAGGTGAGACGTGACAAATGACGCGGCACCTTTATCTCATTCAGGATGCAGCTTTTATCGGGTTGGCCCAATGACTCTGTTGACACCAAAAATTAGCACCAGGAAGAGGCTGACATGTGAGCCGGATTTGGTGGAAGGATGCCATTCGGCTAAAGGGATTTCTCTGAAGCATTCGGCAAAGATACTCTGCGGTCGGGAACGCGTCGCCATTCGGCTAAGAGGCTTTCTCTGAAGCATTCGGTAAAGATACTCTGCGGTCGGGAATGCGTCATCATTCGGCAGAGGCATTATTCCTATTAGGAAAACAGATGGATTAAAAGCATATTTACCTCTGAATTCGGCTGATAGTCAGGCATCAAATCAAGGCAGAGAGGGTGAACTGGTGCATTGAAAATATGATCATGGAGTTCTTGCCACCAAAGAATGAAGGAAGGATGAACAACTGCTGTTGGCACAAAAGGTTCAATTTGATAAATGGATGCACAACATCTGTAATCAAAAATTCTTCTTGTTTCTGTGGAATCTTTGGTGATCTGCCTAGGCTTGAGAAGTTCATGGAGAAATAATCTTGGGGGCACTTGGCCACATCCTAATTGCCTGGCTACTATATTCGGCTGGTAATATTCATATGAACTTTGAACCAGCCTTCCTCCACAGAATTCGGCTGGTGACACATGAAGCCACTCTCTTTGTAAGGATTTGTCAATGGGAATCCTTTAACCAAGATGTTTGTCGATGGTGTAGCTGCTGTGAATGTGATGCCATATACTACATTTAGGAAGCTTGGCATGGGCCCTGGAGATTTAACACCAACGAGCATAATTTTAAATGATTTTGCTGGAAATCCTTCGGACACCAGGGGATGCGTACATGTTGATCTGATGATTGGGTCCAAGACTCTGCTTACGACTTTCTTTGTCATTGAGGGCAAAGGGGCATATAGTTTGCTGCTTGGAAGAGATTGGATCCATGCAAATTGCTGTATCCCATCCACAAATCAAGGGTACATGTACTCATCGCCTTTCCCAGAGTGGTATCAAAGGGTGTCGTTGCCTAACAGGGTTAAAGTGCCTACAGAATTTACTAAATTTTCAGGACAGGATGACACTAGTACTGTGGAGCATATAGCACGGTATTTGATGCAGCTTGGTGAGGCGTCAGCAGATGAAGCTTTTAGAATCAGATACTTTCCTTTGTCATTAACAGGTCCAGCTTTTACATGGTTTGCTTCTTTGCCTGCTCAGTCGATCTGTACTTGGAAGGACCTGGAACAGAAATTCCATGCACATGGTAGTGCTCTCATGAGTGAACTTGTGTTCGTGGGTTTGCATTGGACAATGAATGCTTTTAGCCTTTCACGATTAGGTTGTATCATGCGGTGGATTGATCTAATTTGATTGGTGGTGTGGCCTCAAACGAGTTGTATCATGCGGTGGATTAACTCGTTCGTTGTCATGCTTGACGGGTGCTGCTTTCGGCCTATGCATTCTTGTTTTCAATGTAAATTCGTGACTGTGTTGTGGGTTCGTAACTAAACATTGAGTGCTTTTAGCTTTTCATGGTTAGATTGTATCATGCGGTGGATTAATCTAATCTGATTAGTGGCGTGGTTACAAACAAGTCGTATCATGCGGTGGATTAACTTGTTTTGTTATCATGCTTGACGGGTGCTGCTTTCGGCCTATGCATTCTTTGTTTACTGCGAATTTATGATCATGTTTCACCCTTTTATATCATGCTCTGTTTCTCGTTAATCGGCTATGAGTACGTGTTCATTCGGTTGAAAGCCGATCTTTCGTCATGCTTACGTCACGCATTCGGCAGTGCGCTCCTTGCGTGCCTTGCCGATTGCCGAATGAGGTTTTAACTGCCGACAGATAGCTTCCCTGTAGCTATATGTCTCTCAAGATTGGCTTCAACGCCGCAAACATGGAACTGTCTGGTCTCACCCGGCACGTTCCAGGTTTTAATCTAAACGTTTTTATCCCTTTGTTAGTTTTCAGGCAAACTGACTGGCACGCTTCCGGATTCGAAAGCCCGGGCCACGTTTGAAGCCAGCTTTGTTCGGCTTGCTGTGTGCTTGGCGTGAGGTGCGGATTTTACGTCAACACACTTTTTGGCACGCCCGGTGGGACACACACAAGTTTTCAAGATGCCTGAGTTGAGCGACATCATGGATGTCACTTTGGAAGAATTGTCTGAAGAGCATCAACAGATGGTAAAGGCTGCTGCTGACCAATTCATTAACAAATGTTTGCTGTCTTTCGCCAAGAACAGGAGTGGTGCACCGTTTCTCAAGTCCGATTTGCCAAGAGTTCTCCTTCCTGGGCAATCTGATCTTACTGAAGAAGAAGAGAGGGAGAGATTTTCGGGCTTGTTATACAAAGCTTTGGGGGAAGCAATGACCAATCACAATGCTGCGTTCTTGAACAGCTTTCGGCATATAATGATGAGCATTTTTGGTCAGCATGTGGATAAACCCTTTGAGCAGACACATGGGCAATTGGGTGGCCCGACATACTTCAATGTTCAAGCACAAGTTCAGAGGCCACATGGTAAAGGAAATGCTGATGAAACTGGAGGTTCTGGTACTAAAGATACAAATGGTCAACCGATTCGGCAAGATCCTCAGCTTGCACTGCCGAAAACTCGCACATACGGTGATATGGCATTCGGCACCACAGGGAATCCGCCTGCTTCTGCTTACAAGATATCTCCCTTGAACAATAGACTGCAGAGGGATTTATATGGGAATGGATACTCGGAGTTCCTGGACTACAATGCTATTAACGCTCTCCCGAATCCCGGGTAATTTGGTACTGCAGGGATACCCGCTGGAAGACCGGGGAATCAAGATTCAAATGTCGATCTCATGGTGCAGAAGATGACCGAAGTGCTGCAAAATCAATTCGGTCTGAAACCCAAGAATCAAGGATATATGTACTCACCTCCCTTTCCAGAGTGGTACCAAAGGGTGTCATTGCCGAAGGCAAAGACTGGGGAGAAGGTCCTGTTGCACCAGTGATGATACAAGTACTGTGGAACATATAGCTCGATATTTGATGCAGCTTGGAGAAGCTTCGGCAGATGAGGCCTTTAGAATAAGAAATTTTCCTTTGTCATTAATAGGTCTAGCTTTTACATGGTTTGCTTCTTTGCCTGCTCAGTCAATTTGCACGTGGAAAGATCTGGAGCAGAAATTCCATGCTCATTACTATACCGGTAGTACAGAGAAGAAGTTGGTTGATCTAACCAGCTTGAGGGAGCTAATCATCCGGTGGATTAGAATTCGATTCGACCTGATAGATCTATCTTTACCGATCAGGCTTGTTCCTTCGCCACGGACCCCGATTCGGCTAAATAGCCGCATTCGGCAGTGCTCTCACGAGTGAACGTGTGAAACTTGCAATATGCACGCCTTTTCAATTCGTCAAGTGGAGGCAATTTATGAGATAATTTAATATTTCCAGACTTAAGCAATTCATCAAAGATACGATCACACTTGGAAACATCAAATGTAAACTTAACTTCTTCTTGCCAACCTTTGCTAGCCGGCTTAAGTGATGTACAAGAGTAA
>OAMR01000373.1:980187-1009532 GCA_900205405.1 Echinochloa crus-galli | reverse complement strand
CCTCATGGGTCTACAAAAACGTCTAAAGATTACTGGATGCGAATTTCATTCGGCCATGTAAGTACGCGGATTGGATCTCTAATATTGTTCCTGTCTATAAGAAAAATGGAAAGATGAGGGTTTGCATAGATTTTAGAGATCTAAACCGAGCTACACCCATGGATGGATATCCAATGCCTATTGCTGATTCGTTGGTTGATGCTGCTGCTGGATACAAAGTGCTCAGTTTCATGGATGGTAACGCAGGATACAATCAGATTTATATGGCATTGGAAGATATAGTAAAGACAACTTTCAGGTGTCCTGGACACATAGGATTGTTTGAGTGGGTTGTCATGACCTTTGGATTGAAAAATGCCGGTGCAACTTATCAAAGGGCTATGAATTATATTTTTCATGAGTTGATCGGCAAGATTGTGGAAATATATATTGATGATATAGTGATCAAGTCATTGGATCATGAGTCCCATTTGGCTGACATAAGGAAAACTCTAGAATGCACAAGGAAGCATGGGCTTAAAATGAACCCGAACAAATGTGCTTTTGGAGTTTCGGCTGGAGAGTTTCTGGGATTTTTGATACAATGGCAACGTCAGCAAGAAAAGGAGCGTTACCAAAGGCATAGACGTGAAGAGGAGAAGAGGAGATACGAGGAAGAAAGATATAGGGAGGAACAAGAAGAGTATGCTCGAGAGCAGGAACGAGCGCATTGGGGGTGTGCATTCTTCAGACACTGTTGGAACGAAGGTTTAAAGCTGCCTAAACTAACAAAGGGATAAAAACGTTTAGATTAAAACCTGGAACGTGCCGGGTGAGACCAGACAGTTCCATGTTTGCGGCGTTGAAGCCAATCTTGAGAGACATATAAGATCTTGCTTGCTTTAATTCTTGATTCCTCAGGCGTTGAACTCTTCTCTTCTGACTCCTTCTTAAACCAGGTGGACACCACTGTCCTTTTTGCCAAACATACTCACGATCTTCTTCCTCATGATCAATCCATCTGCAATCAGCATGTCTCTTTCTTGGTTGATCATCAAAACGCCGATCATCACTAAGATGCACACTACCAATTCTTTCATGGACAGATCGGCGATTGGCAACATTTTGCCTATGTTCGACATACCCATTATTGCACTCAGGACAGTTATTCTTTGTAGGCAGCTTTAAACCTTCGTTCCAACAGTGTCTCTGAATTGGATTCGGCTGTGTTGTGTTAGGACGTTTTTCGGGTCTGACGCTGTTACGACTAAACTTTGCCGAATGTGTTGTTCACAATAAAGCAAGGAAGAAAGCAAAGATTGGTGAGACTACAAAGTTGGTAAGACATTCGGCTAATTAAAATATTCGGTACGACTTCACACCGAAGTACTTGGAGATTACATCATTCCTTAAATCCCTAGTACAAACTACTGGAAGAGCCTGTTCAAAACAGGCTGGGGATGAATGGAATCGGCAATGGCAGCACCATGGCCATCAAGACGATCAATGGAGAAAGTACTTGGAGATTACATCTTTAGCATCAGATATCATTCTATTAATGGTCTTCAAAAGATTTTGGCCTGCTTCTTGGGTTTTTATCAGAGCAGAGAGCTTCGTTTTGAGCTGTTTATCTTCAGTTAGCTTGAGGAATAGATTTGATTGTCTTCTGGGTTGCTGTTGGCGAAACCAACCGGCATCCTGGAATAGTCGGTGCCGGTGTGCGTCGACATGGCAACGAGACCCGTAGCGACGCCCAGGCGAACGGTTTGGGATTCATGCCGAATCGGGTTCGGTTCTACTGAATTGGATTCGGCTGTGTTGTGTTAGGTCGTTTTTCGGGTCTGACACTGTTACGATCCTCCACCAGCGCCTTCAGTCGATCAAGTTCAGCATCACGCGCTGCAAGGTTACAAGGGGATAACAGATTAATATCATTTGGAGGACGAGGTTGAAATTGAGCAGATTGCAGGACTCACCGTCAATGACTTCGAGCAGCTGCTTGCGCTCGTGCTGCCATTCAAGGTCAGCAATCCCGGCTTGCTTGGAGATGACCTCCAACTCGCGGCGAGTGTCGTCACGCTCCGCTTTGAATCGGCGAGCATCGCCGTCCGTGTAGCGGAAGTCGTCCGACGAGAGGGTCCGATTGGACGAACTCGAAGAGCTGGATGCCGCAGGAGCAGTGGCTGGAGAAGAAGGTGGTGCAGCAAGAATTGGATCCAGACTGGCAGGCCTGGACATTAGTTGAGCCAAGGTAGGAGATTGGTGCCCCAAAGCAGATATTGGGCCTGCAGCTTTGTACAAGATCGTTCTAGCAAGAGGGGCAGGTATTATATCCTGCAAAATAACAGAATCAAAAGTCGATAAAAGAGGGTGTTATTGGAAAAACAGATGGATTATAAGCATGTTTACCTCTGAATTCGGCTGATAATCAGGCATTAACTCGAGGCAAAGAGGGTGAACTGGTGTATTGAAGATATGATCATGGAGTTCTTGCCACCAGGGAATGAAAGAAGGATGGGCAGACATTGTTGGCACAAAAGGATCAAGTGCATAGATAGTTTCGCAGCATTTATAAGTAAAAATCCTTCTTGTTTCTGTGGAATCCTTAACGATCTCCCTAGGCTTGAGAAATTCGTGGAGAAATAGCCTTGGGGGCACTTGGCCGCAAACCAATTGTCTAGCCATCATGTTTGGCTGATAATATTCATAAGTGCTTTGAACCAGTCTTCCTCCACAGAATTCGGCTGGCAGGATACAGGGCTGGATGAAGGCATTGAAGATCGCTATAGATTGTACATCAGTGCATCCAGTTTCGAAGCTGAATTCACAAGGGAGAGTGAGGTTGTCATTGTCCAAATATGGAAACCAAAGAGGATGAGCAAAGCCTTTGAAGAAGAGCTCAAACAGTTCACCGATGTTCTTGTTGATAGATACAGTGGAGGCAGCTTCTCCATAGGTTTGACAACCTTTGGTTCTCCGGGTTTCTCCTTCTTTGTAATTAATTGAAGGAAAGTCTCGGCTGTTGAGATCAATAGCGACGATTTGATGCATGTACAACTGCAGCCACATTTGGACAAACCACCAAGGACCATTGACACAAGGGATTTTCTTGCTAGTATGCATCAGGTGGGTGGTTTGATTGAGCATATGGTAGACACTTCCCAGGAGATATCTCCCAAGTGGAATGAGTTTTCCGGCAGCCAGCTCTTCAGCCATCACGATATGATTCAGGGTTGGCTCATTGGCTTTGCCACAGAAGACCGATCTGCATAGCCACATGTTCAGAAAGGCTCTATATTCGACATCGGTCAGAGGGCCATCAGACATATGGTTCTGGATGTATCTCTTGTATCCAACCCCTGTTTTTACTCCTGTCTGCTTGGAAGAACCTTTGTGGCCATATGGGTATACAGTTCCTGTAATGTTCAGGCCGGTCATCATGTAGACATCAGCTAAAGTGGGGGACATTGGGCCGTGGCCGAAAAGAAAAGCATTTGCACCATTGGACCAAAAATGGCAGGCTGCGATCAGGAGGTTCTCATTCTTTGGTGTTTCGGCTAGTGACAGCTCCAGGCAATGAGAAATACGCAGATGGTCCCAGTTCTGTGTTTGGGGGCTTTTATCATCAGACATTCTTTTGTACCAATTTCTCCAGCCGGCAATTGGGGGCAAAGGCCAGTTCTTGAAGGCGTCTTGCCACTCGTGAGGTTTTGTCAATGAAATCTTGAAAGGAACCCTCTGAGATTCAGCCGCGATGAGTTCGGAAGGATCTGAATTCCCTACAGGGCCGAGGAAGTAGGATGGAGCTTTTTCCTCAACAGGGATGAGGATTTCGGCAGCTAGGGCCTATCAAGAATGGAAAGGGATGAGAAGAAATTTAAGATGTGCAAATCGAAAGAAGAGTACCAAATGTGCTTGAGGGATTGAAGCTTACCTGGAGGGCAAGATCTTGGTTCGCCATTTGAAGATTGGAGCTTGAAGGATTCGACGAACTAGGGTTGAGTTTGGAAACGCACCCTGAGGATTTGAAAGCGGAAAACGGATATCAAGCGGCTCAGCCTGGAAATGTTGAGTGCTTCTAGTCAATTCCGAAATAAAAGTATCCTTTATCCCGAAATTGAAGGGGCATGTGTTGACACCAAAAATTAGCACCAGGAAGAGGCTGACATGTGAGCCGGATTTGGTGGAAGGATGCCATTCGGCTAAGGGGATTTCTCTGAAGCTGTCTCTTATACACATCTAGATGTGTATAAGAGACAGCGTGTCGCGGGTTCGAGCTTGTCAAGATCTACATGATACCGACAAGCTCGAACCCGCGACACGTGGCAACCTGTCTCTTATACACATCTAGATGTGTATAAGAGACAGCGTGTCGCGGGTTCGAGCTTGTCAAGATCTACATGATACCGACAAGCTCGAACCCGCGACACGTGGCAACCTGTCTCTTATACACATCTAGATGTGTATAAGAGACAGCGTGTCGCGGGTTCGAGCTTGTCAAGATCTACATGATACCGACAAGCTCGAACCCGCGACACGTGGCAACCTGTCTCTTATACACATCTAGATGTGTATAAGAGACAGCGTGTCGCGGGTTCGAGCTTGTCAAGATCTACATGATACCGACAAGCTCGAACCCGCGACACGTGGCAACCTGTCTCTTATACACATCTAGATGTGTATAAGAGACAGCGTGTCGCGGGTTCGAGCTTGTCAAGATCTACATGATACCGACAAGCTCGAACCCGCGACACGTGGCAACCTGTCTCTTATACACATCTAGATGTGTATAAGAGACAGCGTGTCGCGGGTTCGAGCTTGTCAAGATCTACATGATACCGACAAGCTCGAACCCGCGACACGTGGCAACCTGTCTCTTATACACATCTAGATGTGTATAAGAGACAGCGTGTCGCGGGTTCGAGCTTGTCAAGATCTACATGATACCGACAAGCTCGAACCCGCGACACGTGGCAACCTGTCTCTTATACACATCTAGATGTGTATAAGAGACAGGCTTAGTATCATGCGGTGGATTAATTTGTTTGTTATCATGCTTGACGGGTGCTGCTTTCGGCCTATGCATTCCTTGTTTACTGCAAATTTATGATCATGTTTCACCCTTTTATTTTCATATTATGTCTGTCCTCGTTAATCGGTCAAGGTTGTACTTTACTTCCTCTACTTATTTAAAGACCGATCTTACGTCATGCTGATCTTGTGCGTTCGGCAGTGCGATTCTTACATGCTTCCACCGATTGCCGAATGATATTCTGAGTAACGACAGATAGCTTGTCCGTAGCTATATGTCTCGCCACATGTTCAGAAAGGCTCTATATTCGACATCGTGGTATCAAGCCGGCACGTTCCAGGGTTTTTATCTAAACGTTTTCTTCCTTTGTTAGTTTTCAGGGAAAACTGACTGGCACGCCTCCGGAATTCGAAAGCCAGGGCCACGTGTGAAGCCAGCTGATTCGGCTTGCTGTGTGCTTGGCGCGAACTGCAGATTTTGCGTCAACACACTCAGTACCTAAACTATGAAGTTTGGTATCATACCCAATGGACCAGTCCATAAAATTTTAGTGTTAAAGAGTGCTAAATAAACTAGGTCGTTTGGGTAACCCGATTGCACATGTACCATACTGCTTAGTACTCTCATCCCAGCTCCCCCGTTGGTGCAGCTGCGGTGCCACCTCATTCCTCGCCTTCCTCGCGCTGCCCGGATCCCACGCCATCGCCGGCCTCACATCCGCGCCTGTCTACGCACTAGGCACTGCCAAGCATCATTGTACCCAGGTGATTCTTCTTCTCTCTCTCTCTCTCTCTTGGGTCATGCTGGGTTGTGGGTAGCGCCTTCCTGTCCTCGGCGCCCCGCCTCACCGGAGCGCCGGCGCGTTCCGGCAGCCACCCGCTTAGCTCGCCACTGGCTTTCAATTCTGGCTCAGACCGCGCCACACCGCTGATGAGGCCTCGCCGGCGCCGTTTTGGAATCTGGATTGGACCATCTGCAACCCGAGTGCTGCAGCCCCGTGCGTTCAGAGTTTCATGTTCAGTTGAGAATGAGCCAGCACCGGCCTTTAAATTATTGGCTCTTCAATCCCTGCAGGACGTTCCATATATGTTTCGGCTTTTGATTCTTCAGTTTCCTCTGCTGCAAGTATCGTCTTTTCGAAGGAAAAAACGCTTCGCGGCCTCCCTCCCGTCTCGGCTCGAGGCGGACGGGAGGCGACTCGCCCGCCGCCGCAAGCGCCCCCACACCGGCGCCTGCTCGCCCGCCGTCGTCGCCCTGGCCACTGCCCGCGGCGGCGGCGGGCCTCTAGAGCCACAACAGCCTCCCCACCTCCCTCCCACTTTCCTTCCCCGATCTAGATCTGAGCTCCGAGATTTCAAAATCTCGGCCTCCTCCGGCGGCCCCTGCTTCTTTCCGGCGGCTTGGGCACCCCTCCGGCCGGTCTCTGGTGCCCTCTCCTCCCACTGCTGCTGGCCTTCAGCCCCCTTGGGCGGACCTCTAGGCCGGGGGCTCCGGCCGGCGGTGCCGCGGTGGGAGGAGACGGGGGAGGGGGAACGCGTGGGGGCGTAGCCCCTGCCGGCTCCGAAGCCCCCTGTGCGCGGCCTCCTGGGCGGCTCTAGCGGCTCCCGGCCGCTCTCCCTCCCTGGCCGCTAGCCTTTAACCCCCCTGGTCTGACCTCTCGGTCGGGGGCCTTGTAGCGTGGTGCGCAGGGAGGGGTGGTGCGGTTCTACCTGCGGTGGGCTTCTCGGCAGCTCGCGCCGCCTCCACGGCCGCCCTCAAGACGACTCTTGCTCATGCGGGGGGCTTGGGGGTTGCCGGCCCAGATCTAGATGGGGCCACGTCTTGCCGGTGGTGTTTCGTCATCGGCTGCGTCTGCTTGCTGCCCTCCCATTCCGACCAATCCCGCGTCCGTTGGGCGTGTGGCTGTGCTTGGTCATCGGTAAGGGCTGGTGCTTGCGTCTTTGGGCACCAGTGGCCGTGCAGCGAAAGCATTGCGCTCGGTGCGCGGGGAGATGCTCCATCTCCGAACGGCCCTGGACTTTGGTGCTTATTGCCGTGCAACGAAAGTGTCGCGCTCGGTGCGCGGAGAGGCATTTTGCCTTCGCACGGCTTGCCGTTCTCTCTCCCTTGCCAACCTTTGATCAACTTTTGGAGCGAAGCACTAGCCGGTTTCTCAGCTTGCGGTGAAGAGTGATTCAGGTCGAGGTTCATCTTTGTCCGTCGCCAGCCTCCATTGCTGTGAATTGGGCTACCTGTGGTGCTTGGCTGGTGTGCAAATGAAGGTGATGGTTTGCGAGGGCGCCGCGAGGGTGTTCTCCATGAGCTTCATCGGCTTGGGAGGTTGAATTGGCTTGAACCTTTGTGCCCCTCTGTTCTTTGTTGTTTTGTTTATAGGTGAGGTGTGGTTGTGCTGCGATATGTCATCCTTTGTGGCTACCTTTTCTCTTTTCTACCCGTCTATGTACCCTGATCACTGCCTCTTTAGAGTGGCTGCCTAATCTTATATTACCCCCTTTGATGGAATGAAAATGTTCATGTGGGCTTTCTTAGCCCCCCGTTGATTCCTAAAAAAATATCGTCTTTTCTGGAACTACTAAATCTCGAAGAACCAAATATCGTCTTTTCTGGAACTACTAAAGCTCGAAGAACCGTTAGCACCATGGTTCAGAACGATCTGAATTGGCTCTGCAGTAGCTGCTCATTCTTTAGTAGGATGGAATAATGCTGATGTATATGGGCAATTGGCCATGGCTGCTGTTGTTAGAAGTTAGAACAATCTGATGGAATCCGTGCTGTGTTCGCCTGCTCATCCGTTCTGTTGATATGCTTTTCCATATACTCGGTTGTTACTTTGACAGTAGAAATGTATGTCCGTTCTGTTGAGACAGGATTTTCTGCAGATTTTGACCTAATGGATAAACCGGTGCCAGTTATAGAGTTAGATTTGTTTGGATCGACCCAAAACTAACTAATAAATATTTGGGTAATAATTTGGATCAACCAATACCGACCCACTTGCATCGTGACATCCCATCAGAGCTAGGGTCGACAAGGACATGCGCGCCTTCCTGGAGAATGGACACATTCCCGTCGTCCGCAGTTCGATCAGAGCAGAGAACGGGCAGGCGCCGGCGTGGTGCCGTATTTGCGGCTCAAGCTAGCTATGCGACGGTGATCCCACCATGAATGACGAGAAAGCGGTGATGGAGATGGCCGGGCATCCCGAACAGTATCTCCATTATATTTGAGCTGTACAACTATAGTCTAGACGGACGTTTTAAATGTTACCAGCTGTGTCCGTACTTCTGAAAAAAATCCAATGATCTGTGCGTAGTGTGCTCAACCTGCCATCAGAAAAAAGAAATTAAGAACTCGGCATATACGGGCTGGGCTGGCACTGTTTCGTTCGAACTGCGGGGCATCTAGCAGGCAGAAATCTGTACTAAGCCCACCATGCCGCCTGCTTAATGGGCTGTTTTTTCTTTGAAAAAACACTAATGGGCTATGTAACGTTCCACTGGTTGTCCTGGGACGACACAGCAGGGCAGCAGGCTCACATTTGGGCCACACCGCTTGCTATAGCGGAAAATCTACGTAGTTTTCAGAAGCCCAAAAAGCTATATGCCTTCCGAAGCGAGACTTCTCGTTTTCTCTCCGACTCTTCCCCAGCTAGGGTTCATCCAGACGGAGGAAGGGCGATTTCCTTCCCGGCTTCGATCTCGCCGGCTCCTCTTCGCCTCCGGCAGCCGTTTAGGCGTCGGAGGTAGAGGGAAGACGGTGGATCGATGTCTGGTGTACATACCTCATCCTATTAGTCTAGTTTTGTGTAGGTTAGGGTTAGGTCTACTGGTGGTGCTTCGGTCACTGCCGGTTCTTTTGCTCCTCTGGATCGGCGGCAGGAGAGGCGGATGCGACGGGTCCGGCGGCGGCGTCGACGAAGCTGAAGCTTCTTCCTTCCGTGTTGGTCCATGGAGAATAAAAGGTACCCATGCTAGATCTAGTGCCTGGCTTGGTCTTCCGGATCTTGGCAGGTCCTTCCCAAGCTTCTCTGGCGTGGTGGCTGTCGGTGGTGCAACAGATTTGACGGTGGTTTGGCGTATGGTGCGTGCTAGCTATATCAACTGCCAGAGGTTCGTCGCTGATGTTTGCTTTCATGGAGTTTCATTCTGCGTCGGTGTTCGAATCTTTTGTGTATTTTATCGCGTCGTCGGTGCCCGTGCTGTCAATACTGAAGACGATCTCGAAGCCCACGGCATGACTGCAGACGTTTGGTGGAGGCTCGGTGACAGTGCCGGTGATGTTGAGGTCACTGGAATTTTGTCCCTCCATGGTGGACACTGTGCCTGTGCCAGTTGTTGCTTTGTGAGGTTACTAGTTTACTCCTATCTTGAGAATTCGGGTTGGAGTTCTTCTGCTGGTGTCACTTTGCTGCTTGGTGATTTGGAGTCGCCAGCAGTTCTTGGGGCGCCAGATCTCCTTCGTCTCGGCGATGGTTTCAATGGGCTTTCAACGATTCAAGAGCACATTGAATTTTTCGGTGTGCCAATTGCTGCCAAGGTTGGTTTCAAAAAAGTTGTTGCGGCTTCTTCAGAAGCTTCCTCGTCGAGCTGGAGCTCGGCTTCAAGTCACAAGGTCGTCGTTCCTTTCTTCTAGGGAAGGATCGTCAGGCGGAGGCTCCGGTCACCAGCATCGAGGATCACCGGGAGAGTAGTTTTACAAGGATCTTCTAAAAGTTGTTCTTGTAAGTGGTCAATGTAAAATGTTACAAATAAAGAAATAACCCGGTTTCTCTCAAAAAAAAAGTTATATGCCTTCCACTGTTTCAAGATTCATGCAGGTATATGTGACGCTGGCCGCATGATTTTCTCCTATTTCTCTCTCTCTCCCCGTGCTTGCCCTCGCTGCCATATGCCACTATTTTGGAGGAGGTCGGAGGAGGTGGGTGGTGGGCGGGAGTGGCAAGGTCGTCAGGCCAGTGGTGGTGGAGACGGAGGTTGGTAATGAAGTTAACAAAGTTCACCAAATTAGGAACGACGGGGCGGATCACTACCGAGACCTCTTGGCTCGCGCGCACCCACCTAACCATCTCACCTACGCAGCGCATGTGACAGGATAGAAGATGCGCTCCTTTTGAAGTAGCATGTGACACCCCCTTTAGCACCTGGTCGTATTTACGAACCGGTGCTAAAGGCCCTTTAGCACCGGGTTGTAACACCAACCGGTGCTGAAGTGTCACCCGATGCTAAAGGGTCACCCTTTAGCACCGGATCGTAACACCACCCGGTGCTAAAGGAGGGGGACCCTTTAGCCCCAGATAGTAACAGTAACTGGTGCTAAAGGGTCCCCGGGGCACCTCAATTTTACGCCCGGTGCTAATGTTGTATTAGCACCGATTCTTAAGTGTGCCGAGGCATATAGGCGAGGCAGATGATGAATTTTCTGGTAGTGGATGGTGGACGCAGCGGTGCGCTTGCCACTGGGTAATGGAGATCGAGGGGTACAAGAACAGAGAAAAAGAAAGTGGGCCTCCGTGTGCCATATAGGCACCCCTTGGGCCTTGCTATGGTATAAGTGTGGCACGTTTGCCACACCGATTGGTCGGCCTATATACTACAGATTCGTTCCAAATTACTATTTGTTGTTATTTTTGTTATAATCTTTGACTATTCGTTTTATTCAAAATTTTTGTCCAAATATACAAACCAATAAATTATACTTGAAATATGTACGATGATAAAGCAAGTCACATATAAAATAAATGATATTTATAAAATTTTTTAATAAGACGAATGATCAAACGTTAAATGAAAAAGTTAACCATGAATAGTAATTTGAAACGAAGTGGTAGGTGGCTAGCCAGCTCACCCGAGCTATGTAGCCGTGTAGGAATTTACGTGATCTGCTAGGTGGCTGCGGCACGTTGCACTCGTTTAGGCTTGGGCACTTACGTGTGACATGTCTGGTGTCTGGGAGCTGGTGGGTTGCAGCTTGCTAGTTGAGACCGGACGACCGGCGATCGGCGACTTACAGATATATTTGCTGGTCCGCCGCCCGCAGCGCTACGACCACGAGGCGAGAGGACGACGACACCAGCATCCAGAGCCGTGAATGGCCCGGCGCTTTAGGATAGGAACAGCTAAAACGAACGCGAACCATGCATAAGCAGTACACATCTTAAGTCGCTATGCTTTTTGTGAAACCATGCATAACTTTTTTTTTTGATAAACTACCAGTAGAATTACTGACGACTGTATCCTATTAGCAAGTAGTTTTGGTAAGAGCTTCTGTGAGTAGTTGGTCAAGGAAATTTGCCTGGAACAACCGTATATACAAAATTTTGGATTGCGATGGCTTGCTCATCTTGGTCCTTGCATGTTCTGATGTGTACATCTAGCAACGAAGACATGATGGATGTCCAATTGTTCCATCTCGACAAGTAAAGTTTTGCTGCTATGTCATCTTGCGATAAAGCCACGTGGGATGATGTCCACTTGCTCCAGCTCATCCCCAAAATTTCTTCCAAGACTACTAACAACTAATGGTCTTGGGCACAGGTCAACCAGAGGCCATAACCGTACTTTTACATATACAAGTGACCTCCAATCTACATCTTGCGTAGATGGTGAAAGCTGTGTGAGGAAGAGGAGAGCCAATTGCTTGTGTTGTGTTTCACAACAATGCATCATTCCAACAATATAGTTACAAAGGTTATTATAAGCCAAGAGAGGGACCTTACTAGTACACGTTATTAGTGGAAATTGTAAAGCCACAGATCCAACAGACTTTTCAAACGTTGTCTGGCAGCATGCATGTTGCACGTACTCACGGAACCATGCGAATGTGTGTGGCACGCTTGCCATGCATAGTAGTACTCCGTATACCTATCCAGCAACCAGCTGCTAGCAGGTTGCCGTCGGGACTCGGGATGTAGCATGGTCTGCGCTGGCACGTTGTTGTTGCATTGCATGCACTGGAAGATCGAGTTCAGCACCGACGTGGTCCGGCAGCTTGCGAGTGGGGACCGATCGTCGCAACCTACAAGAATACTACGTTGTTCGCAGCGCCACTGAGAAAGAGGACCAGAGCTTCCGACCGATCCAGACCCCCTCGCAGAAAAACGCGCCGATAATATGGCAACCAAACCAAAGGCATGCGGCCCCGCTCGCGTACGGCGAACTAAAATGAACGTGGACCTCGTGTTTCGTCATCTCCATTGTATAGCTGCAGACAGAGGACGAGAGACCATACATCGTTCGTGGGTGCCGTGCGCTTGACACCACGGTGATGGAGATCTTTGCTCATAATAGATGGTCTTTTAGCAATATAATTGCTTTCTGATAGTTCGAGTTTGATCATGAAACAAACTTTTATTTATTTTCAGAGTCTTTGTCGTTACCGATTGTAATAAAAAATAGCCATATGCATAATTTTATGCAGAGGCTGGAATATTGAAATATATTCCTTTTTCTAAAAAAAATCTCCATTGTATCATGGTGTCATTTAATCATTTGGACACTAATAAGCATGTGCTCTAATGGAGAGATTACCAAAATTTATTGTTGTCATAGGACCGGTCAGCAAGATGACAGGAAACGAACAATGGTAATCTTTTGGATTCTTGGAGTCACCTACTAGACTGTGCATGAACTATATATCGGTTGTAGTATCTGAATAAATTATTGCCCTCTCACCACCCCAAACACTTTTGGAGAAAAGAGTCATCAAATAAAATGAAACTTCCGTGGAAGAAAAGCAAATAAAACATTTTCGTAGAATGAAGTTTTGCTTCTGTGAATTAGTAGTTGTAGCTGAGTTGATAATAATAGTTGAATGCCATTACTTGGTTGTCAAGAACCATGAAATCTGTTAGAAAATAGTTTTGAAATGAATATTGCTTCCTCTTTGATCAAGGATTTTTGTATTAAAAGGAGTTTTAAAAGGAGAACGGCATGGCCAGTTCCTATAGGAACAGACGGATTTTTTATAGCATAACTTGGAGAAAGGCGACAACAAAAGACACAATACATATAGTGATTGGTTGATGAAGCATGATCTCCCAAACAAAAATTATCCAATTAGATTAGCAAAAAATGATAAGATCATCATCCAGAGCAGAATCTATCAGAAATAGATCGAAGTGTTGAAGCTTAGGCCACTTTGTTGCTACTGAAAATTATGTGTATTACGGACCAGCTATGGTGTTGTGTTGGTAGAAAGAAGAGTGACATTAAGATAAAACACAAATTGTCTATAGATCTTGCTAGTGACAACATAAGCTACTAAGTATGTGGTTTTGTTGTGTAGTGCTGTGTATATCCTAACTATGCAGAGGGGCATGTATGCATGATTATATCATCCTGATGTAATACAAATTTTTTAATATCAATAAATATGCTTTAAAAAATGTTACAACACATGAAGACGAAATTACACAAAAACGACTTTCGGATAGACCTTCGTAAGTTGGCAATAATTGTTCCCACACGTGTAGCACGCGTGCCCGTTGTCTCTATAAATTGGACATCCAGGACAATATGCTCCTTCAGACATCCACTCTTAATAAGCTCTTGGTTGCAAAGTGAAAGCAACACACACTTAGCCATAATGCTTACGGTCACGCAGCCTCTAGGAGGGTCAGTGCTCTCCCCAAGCCATGGTCCATCTTCTTCTTCCTTCTTCTCTAGCAGTAGCACAGCATCGCCATTCCAGTTGGCGCCTCGCCGGGCCGTCTCATCCAAGGTAAGCTGCACTCGCATCAGCCTGATGTCCGAGGTCGTGAATGGGGCAGCCGTAGGAACGGTCGACCAAGAACAGGCCGTCCTCCCCTCGCTTGACGAGAAGCTCATCGAACACATCACACTGAAGGCCACAGTGACTCTGCACTTGGACGAGGAATGGACCACTACCGAGAAGGTGGCCGACATGGTTCGCCAACGGTGGCTATTCCTTGAGTTCTTCAGCTCCGAGTTGGATCCACGTACGTGAGAACCAAGCTCCCAACTCCTACTACTCTCTTCAATTTAATTAATTTCCTGGTGCCGGTGGATTTTATTACGACCCTGTGTTCATCAGCTCACAGAGTATATATTTTCACTCTGAATATATATAATGCAGAGGGCAATGAGATCAAAACAGCCTCCCAACACGCCAGCTACCTGCACATGGATGCCACCGGTGGCTTCATCTACGAGATCAGCGTTCCGTCCTGGTTCGGCGGCGGCGGCGCCATCGGCGCCGTCGTGGTCGAGAACCGCTACAAAAACGAGGTGTACATCTCGGACATCCAGGTCCACCCCGACGGCGGCCGCGAGTCGTCGTCCAGCACTGTCACCTTCAACTGCAGCTCCTGGGTCACGTACCACGCCGGCTACAATAAGCGGATCTTCTTCCCTCTCAAGGTCTGGTCCGCCGTTCATTAGTTAATGTTGGAACATTCGGATTATTTAATTTTTTAATAAAATAAATGATCAAATATTATAAAAAATTAATAATGAATAGTAATTTAAAATTGATAGAGTAGTTACCAACACGGCGGAGCACAAATCATACAGTATTATTGCTTCATTTCTCATATGTTATGCGGGTTCGTTAAATTTGACGCCAAGAACTATGTTGCAGTCATACCTCCCATCACAGACGCCCAAGGGCGTGGAGAGGCTGCGCGAGATGGATCTCGAGTCCAAACGTGGCAACGGCCACGGCGAGCGCTGCTATGGCAGCGGATCTACGACTACGCCATGTACAACGACCTCGGCGACCCGGACAAGAGCCCCGAACTCAGACGGCCCGTGCTCGGTGGCAAGGAGCACCCGTACCCTCGTCGCTGCCGCACGGGGCGGCCCCGGTGCAAGACGGACCCGTCATCGGAGACGAGGGCCAAGGGCGAGATCTACGTGCCCCGGGACGAGGAGTTCACGGCGCGCAAGGCGGGGGCGTTCCTGACCAAGAAGGTGATGTCGGTGCTGTCCGCGTTCACTACGGCGCAAGAGGTGTCCGGCCACAGGCAGCGGAGCTTCCCGTCCTTGGCGGCCATCGACGCGCTCTACCAGGACGACCACATGAACCAGCCGGACAACCAGCCGGATAACCTCAACGCCTACCTCACGGGCCTGCTCCGGAGGCAGGCGGACCTCTTTCTCAAGGGCGACAAGGAGGAGGTCAGGGAGAACATTAGCAGGTTGTTTAAGTTCCAAACGCCGGAGATTTACGACAGTAAGCACAGACCTCGATCAACTTACTTTCTACTCCCTAGCTAGTTTATAAATATAAGTTTTTTTGTTTATGCTGACTCAAATCTTTTTCAACTTTGACTATCAATATAAAAAAAAATCATAAAATAGACAACAAGAAAATAATGTTATTTGCTTTGACCGGTGGATAAGTTCCACCACAAGAAACCTTATCAACTGACGTTCTTATCCATAAATATAAGCATTCCTTATCCACAAATATAAGCACATCTTTTACTTTGTGTGACTATTAATAGCAAAAAAATCATAAAAACGGACAACATGCCCATAATATTTAACTCTTTCATTTTAAAATAATTATAGATATTATTGATCAAAATAGTATATTAAATATCATTTTGATACTCTAAAATACTTATATTTATGAACCAAAGGAGTATAAGGGAGTACAGGACTAATTACCGGCTATTTGAAATTATTGCAGAGGACAAGCTTGCATGGTTCAGAGACGGCGAGTTCGCGCGGGAGACCCTGGCTGGCATGAACCCTCTGAGTATCCAACTGATCACGGCACGTTGTTCATCTTGTCTAATTCTTTTCTCACTGTTTTCTTTCTTCCGATTCTCAATATATACGAAGACTAGTAATTGTTAATTCGACAACAATATGAAAACATTCAGGAGTTACCTATCGTCAGCAAGCTCGACGAGCAAACCTACGGCCCAGGGGACTCCCTCATCACCAAAGAGCTAATCGAAAGGCAGATTAACGGTGTCATGACAGCTGAGGAGGTAATTAAAGAAGCATGCATAGACTGAAGAAGAAGCTGTTCATATCATCATATATACGATTTCTAACGTACTGTGCATGCAGGCGGTTCTGAAAAAGAAGCTGTTCATGCTGGACTACTACGACATGTTGCTGCCTTACGTGCACGCGGTGCGCGAGCTGGATGACACGACGCTCTACGCCTCGCGCACGGTCTTCTTCCTGGAAGAGGAGGGCACGCTGAGGCCGATCGCCATCGAGCTGACCAGGCCCAAGTCCCCCAACATGCCCCAGTGGCGCCAGGTTTTCACGCCGGGGTCCAGCGTCACAGACTCGTGGCTGTGGCAGCTTGCCAAGAACCAGGTCCTAGCCGTCGACACCGGCTACCACCAGCTCGTTAGCCACTGGTAGTACTCCCTCCGTGTAAATATTTATCGCCATTGATTTTTTTCTACAACTTTAATCATTCATCTTATTCTAAATATTATACAAGTACTATCTATTTTGTTTGTCACATGCTTTATTATTGTAGGCATTTTAAGCTTGATTTACCCTTTTACATATTTGTAATAATTTTTTTAATAAGACAAATGATCAAAATTGTAGAAGAAAGTCAACGGCCACAAATATTTCGATACGGACTAACTAATTAGATGCATCACATCACATCATGGATCGATGCGTCGTCCAACATCATGTTGCTTGACGGTTTGCTTGACGTTTGTTTCGTTCGTCGTGTTTAATTAGGTTGAGGACGCACTGTTGCGTTGAGCCATACGTGATCGCGGCGAATCGGCAGCTGAGCCAGATGCACCCCATCTACCGCCTGCTGCACCCACACTTCCGCTTCACCTTGGAGATCAACGCCAAGGCGCGTGGGTCACTCATCGAAGCCGATGGAGTCATCGAGAGCACCTTCTCGCCGGGGAGGTACAGCATGGAGTTCAGCTCAGGGGTTTACAAAACGTTCTGGCGGTTCGACAAGGAGGCCCTGCCGGCCGACCTGATCCGAAGGTACAATAGTAATCTTATAATGATATACTATGATAGACATCTCTCATGCCTTTTCTTAATTTGATATTCAGGGGCATGGCGTTCCAAGGGGAGGACGGCAAGCTGGAGCTAACCATAGAGGACTACCCATACGCTAATGACGGCCTGCTAATCTGGGACTCCATCAAGGAGTGGGTGTCAGACTACGTGAATCACTACTACCCGCTCGAATCCGACATCGCCATGGACACGGAGCTCCACGAGTTCTGGACGGAGGTGCGCACGAAAGGCCACGCGAACAAGCAGCACGAGCCGTGGTGGCCGAAGCTGGACAGCCACGAGAGCCTGATCCAGGTCCTGAGCACCATCATCTGGGTCGCGTCGGGGAACCACGCGGCGGTGAACTTCAGCCAGTACCCCTACGCCGGTTACTTCCCAAACCACCCGACCATCGCCCGGAGGAACATGCCGACGGAGCAGGGGTGCGAGCAGGACATGGTGGCGTTTGCTCGGGACCCGGAGAAGGTGCTGATGGACACGTTCCCGTCGCAGTACCAGAGCACCGTGGTGCTCCCCGTGCTCAACCTCCTGTCGTCGCACTCGGCCGGGGAGGAGTACATCGGCGTGCAGTCGGAGCCGGCGTGGATGGCGGATGGGGAGGTGAGGGCGGCCTTTCTGAGGTTCAACGGGAGGATGATGGAGATCGCGGAGAGGATTGACTGTCGGAACAAGGATCCGAAGCTGAAGAACCGGCAGGGCCCCGGCGTGGTGCCGTACGTGCAGCTCAGGCCGAACTATGGGGATCCCAAGGACATGACGTCGGTGATGGAGATGGGCATCCCGAACAGCATCTCCATTTGAGCTGTGAGCCACATGTGTTTAGTTGTTGTATACTTGAGCCCTTCTGGTGTGAGCAACCTGCCATGTGACGAAATAAATCAACCTGCCGGTTTCTGGCGTTGTTTCTACAAACACATCTCAGTAGGCCGGCCTGTACTACTAGCAGTTCGATCTCCCATCTTCGCCCCTTCTCTATATAAAGGATAATAAGATGTTCGATAGCACGCTGCCTTCAAGAAGAGTATGATATAATATTGGGTACATATATGTCTGCGAGCCTGCGATGTGTGTACTGCACATTGCCTTCAAGATTTATACGTGCCAGGAGACGCATTGAGAATAGTAGGCTTCATTGTTTCTTTCACCGTACCAAACATTACGGTAGAGTAGGAAAGGAAGGAAAAGGGAATCGAAGCTCAACCAGAAAGACCGGGAGCCATGAGGGTAGTGCTTAGCTTGCTCCTGGTAAAATTAATATAGTGACAGTTGTGTGCGAAACAGGAGAGACACCACGTTGGCCCATGGTGGCGCAGTAGCACCAGGGTCCAAATCATATCTTCCTCGTCACTTGGTCCCTTGTTCACTCTAGGCCGAGAGAGATGCGCATCAGACTTGGAGATGGTAATGCATCTCCGTTCAGCCTCGCCCTGGAGAGACAGTAAAGAATCACGCAAAAGAAGCACGGCCAGCAAATCGCTGCCCTTTGTGTCGCAGGCTCGCTGCAGCTCGCTCCAGCTAGCCAAGTTTGCCGGGCTAGTGTAGATAGCTAGGGATCGGATGCTACCAAATGTCAAGTCTCCGATCCATTGTTGGTGTGCTTCTCTGTTTTAGTTTACTCACAATTCTTTCAACTTGTTGGCATCTGGTTATTAGTCATATTCGTTCCGGGTCAAAAGCGAGCACAACCTGGCCTGCTGACCTCAATCGGCTATATATAGAACATCCTACATGCCGCCGGTTTATGTGCCACGTACTTCAATAAAGACGTAAATTTGGCGGAGGCGAGGCCTTCCGCTTCTTCGGCTTAGAGGTCCCCGGTGCAGGGGATTTTTCATCTATATCGTACTTCAGGTATGTGTAGCCTACGTCAGTGTAGGTAGCTCACGGTCGATCCAACCTCGGAACTCGTGAGACAATAGCATATGGTGGTGATCTCAACAACCTTATCACTTGCACCGGGGGCGGGCAAGATTTGGCCCAAGGCCTAGGGCCACTCCATGGACCAATTCGTGAATAAATGTTGGACTTCTTAACTACTGTGTGGAGAATTCCGGCCCATGCCTAGAGTCATGACCTAAGTGGCCCTAGGGCTCTATCCGCCACTTACTTCCACACTCTGCTATCTTTCACTCCCCGTTTCTCTCTCCTTGCTTCTTCCTCTCCCATTCTCATTCCTCTTCTAGCTTTTGCTCTCTTCCCATCCTCGATCCAGATTGGGCGTGAAGGCCACCGCCTGCGGAGCAGGGGAACGGCGGCTCGGTGGGCGGCAGAGCGAGCGACCGCAACAATGCAGGATTGCAGGCACGATGGCCCAGCAGGCAGAGGCATAATAGTCCGGCGGGCAACAACTGAGGCCCGACGTGGTGGCCTGGCCCAAGCTTCGACGGCGACCGTCGGATGGGGCAAGGATCAAAATGTCAAATGGCTACAAGCTCCCAACGCGGGACTCGCAGCAAGCACGGGGCACAGCAAAACCGGCATGTGCACGGTGAGCGTGCCGGGTAGGAGTGGCAGCGTGCACGTCCCCGCCACCGAGAGTAGCAGGCAATGGCAACAGGGAGCCGACGCTTTTATTTCTTTTCTATTTTCCAAATTTATTAACTGTAAGTTTTATTAATTATTTGCTTTTAAATATTCTGGCTACAATTTATTAGATTTATTGTTTACCCCATATTTTTCCATGTTTTTTATAATTTTTCTTCAAAATTTTTGTAGATTTTTTATTTATATTTCTAAACATTTTCCCAATATTTACTAATCTTCTTTTTGCATAACTTTTGTTTTCAAATAGTTTTTCAATATAGTTTTTTGTAGTTTCGTTCTTAACTGTTCTCTATACTTTTTGTTGTAGATTTTTTTTAATATTTTTTCCGCTAAATTTTTGCATAACGTTTTGTTTTCCAAAATCTTTCGCATGATTTTTTTTGTTTCTTAGTATTGCTTCTTACGGGCGACTGTAAACTATGTAGCCCCCATCTATATATCTGACATTCTTTCTACTAACGCATCTCACTAGGCCTGTACTACTAACACCTCTCCCATCTCCCTCTTCTCAATATAAAGCTCGATAGCACATTTCCTTCAAGAAGAGTATGATATATAGTGGCTACATGGCTGTGATGTGTACTGCACGTTGCCTTCAAGATTTATACGTGCCGGGGGACACTAAGAATAGTAGGCTTCATTGTTTCTTTCACCAAACATTATGGTAGAGTAGGAAAGGGAGGCAAAGGGAATCAAAGCTCAACCAGAAAGACCGGGAACCATGAGGATAGTGCTTAGCCTGTTCCTGGTAAAAAGAATATAGTGACAACTGCGCGCGAAGAAGTGGAGACACCACGTTGGCCTATCATATCTTCCTCGTCACCAGTCCCATGATCTCTCTCTAGGCGAGAGATGTGCATCAGACTTGGAGATGACAATGCCTCTGCGTCCGGCCTCGTCCTGGAGAGACGATAAAGAACCACGCAAAAGAAGCATGGCTAGCAAACCGCTGCCCTTTGTGTCGCAGGCTCGCTGCAGCTCCAGCTAGCCTGAAAGTTTGCGGGCTAGTATAGATAGCTAGGGATCGGATGCTGCCAAATTAATGCAAGTCTCGGATCCATTATTGTTGGTGTACTACTTCTCTGTTTTAGTCTACTCACAATTCTCTCCACATGTGGATCTCAAAAAAAAAATTCTCTCAACATGTTGACATCTGGTTATTATTCATACGTATTCGTACCGGGTCAAAAGTGAGCACAACCTGGCCTGCTGACCTCAATCGGCTATATATAGAACATCCTCCATGCCGCCGGATTTATGTGTCAGGTTGTTCAATAGAAACATCTCGGTAGACATGTTGACTACGTCCTGGAAACAATATGTCTGAATGTTTTTGTCTCCACAAAAGTGAACTTCAGCCTGAGCTAATAATTCACAGTTTTGTCTTTGCCACTTGCTAGGTGAAACACTCCTCTGCATATCAGATGCTTTTTCCGAAAAACAATCACCCTACGATGATAGGTTAAAAGGCATTTTTAGTGACGGTTTACCATTAAGCTTTCACTCAGCAGCCAGTTTGTAACCCAATATGGTGTGTCCCTAAGTAACAGTAAAAATGAACTGATGATGAAAACGATTATCACTGTCGATTCAAATGAACCGAGAGTAATAGTGGCGGAAAAAAAACTCATCAGATGTAGTTTTCGCGGTCTTAGTAAAACTGCAATAAAACTCCCCACTCATACTGCTCTTATCTCCACTAATGGTTGGTCAAGCTTCCACGTGAATTATTCCTAATGTCTGCCTTTCCTATTAGCATGTTATCCGTCTTTCTCTGCTTTTGTTCATGCAGCATATAAAAGATCTAAACCAGAGTTCTTTGATAGTTTACATAGGGCCTGTTTAGATCCCAAAAGTTTCCAAAAAGCAACTCCCAAATATACTATGCAAAAAGAAGATTCCTCGTCACATCAAAATGTCATAACATGCATGGAGTACTAAATGTAGATAAAATCAAAAACTAATTGCACAGTTTTGTTGTACTCTGCAAGACGAACATTTTGAGTCTAATTAATAAATTTTTGGACAATTTTTCACACAAACAAACGAAACGCTACAGCGCCCGGGGTGTCAGACCGGTTAGGCGCCAGTCCCGAATCCGCACCCCGGATTCGGCATCTAAACGCGGCCATAGTTCTATTTTATGATTGAAGAACATAAATATAGAACACTATATATGTAGTCAAGGATGTGACATGTCCACCATGTATACTAGGTCCTTGTAATTTAAAACATAAATTATTCATCAACATTTCTCATCTGTGCAAAGTAGTTATTCTCTCCATCCCAAAATAAGTGCACTTCCAGCATCTAAATTTTTTCACATAAATATATAGGGCATTTTAAGCCTATAGATCAGTTAGGTGGGTAGTATCTAATTAAAAAGCAACATCCACACTAACAATAAAATCACACTACTATAGAAACGCTTTTCATGAACGGTACAAATAGCATTCGTAGGAGCGGACTCATTGTTTTATTTTCCAAATTCTTTCGCATAATTGTTTTGTGATTCAAAACTTTTTTCCATAACTTTTTTCTTAGTATTGATTCTAATAATTTTATATATATATTTTTTGTTTTGTTCAAAAGTTATGTTCCAATATGTTTTCAAAAACCTTTGTTAAGCACTAAAAAGTTTATGTATAACTTTTTATTTTCAGAGTTTTATTTCTAAAGTTTGCCTAGAAATTTTGGTGTTTCATTTTCCCCATTGTATCTAAAAATATTTCTTAAAAACTTGCATTAACTTTGTATATAGTTTTTTTTCAAGTGCATAGTTTCATTTTGTTGAGATGTGGGATTGGTTGTGGGACCAGTGGAGTCTTCAAGGTCATGGCCGTGGTGTAGGTCCAGTGGGATTACTGTTTTAGGGACCGAAGCACGCGGCAAAACCAAAAAAAATGGGTAACATCTGGTACTTTGGTAGAAAAATCGACTCTACGAAGCCAAACTTACGAGCGACCGTAAACTAAGCTACAACCCCCATCTATCTGGCATTGTTTCTATAAACACATCTATCTAGGCCTGTACCACTAGCACCTCTCCCATCTTCCCCGGCCTTCTCCATATAAAGCTCGATAGCACGTTGCCTTCAAGAAAAGTATGACATATATTGTCTACATGTCTGTGATGTGTACTGCACGTTGCCTTCAAGATTTATATATGTACCGGGACACCTTGAGAAAGTAGGCTTCATTGTTTCCCCAAACATTACGGTACGTAGAGTAAGAAAGGGAGGCAAAGGGAAGCAAAGCTCAGCTAGAAAGACCGGGAACCATTAGGGTAGTGCTTAGCTTGTTACTGGTAAAAAGAATATAGTGATATCTGAGTGCGAAACAGGAGAGACACCACGTTGGCCCATGGTGGTGCAGTAGCACCAGGGTCCAAATCATATCTTCCTCGTCACTAGTTCCTTGTTCTCTTTAGGCCGAGAGATGTGCATCAAACTTGGAGATGGCAATGCCTCTGCGTTCTCCCTCGACCTGAGAGACAATAATCACGCTCGTCGCCCAACAGAAATAAGGCCAAGCAAACCGCTGCCCTCTGTGTAGCAGGCTAACTGCAGCTCCAGCTAGCATGAAAACTAAGCTTGCGGGGCTAGTGTAAAGATAGCTAGGGATCGGATGCAGCCAAATTAATGTCAAGTTTCGGATCCATTGTTGGTGTACTAGTTCTCTGTTTTAGTTTACTCCCAATTCTTTCAACTTGTTGGCATCTGGTTTTAGTCATACGTATTCGTACCGGGCCAAAAGAGAGCACAACGTGGCCTGCTGACCTCAATCGGCTATATATAGAACATCCTCCATGCCGCCGGATTTATGTGCCAGGTTGTTCAATAGAAACGTCTTGTTAGACATGTTGACTACGTTCCGGAAACAATATGTATGAATGTTTTGTCTCCACAAAAGTGAACTTCAGCCTGAGGTAATAATTCACAGTTTTTGTCTTGCCACTTGCTAGATAGGTAAAACACTCCTCTGCATATCGGATACCTTTGCCAAAAAATAATTACACTACGATAATAGGTCAAAAGGCATTTTTAATGACGGTTTACGATTAAGCTTTCATTCAGCAGCCAGTTTTTAATCCAATATGGTGCGTGCTTAAGTAACAGTAAAAATGAACTGATGATGAAAATGATTATCACTGTCAATTCAAATGAACCGAGAGTAATAGTGATGGAAAAAATTCATCATGTGTAGTTTTTGCGGTCTTAGTAACAGTGCAATAAAACTCCCCACTCACACCGGTCTTATCTCCTCCACTAATGTTTGTCAAGCTTCCACGTGAATGATTCCTAATGTCTACCAGTCCTATTAGCATGTTATCCCCTTCCTCTGCTTTTGTTCATGCAGCATATAAAAGAGCTAAACCAGAGTATGATATATATTGGCCACATGGTTATTACAGTATGATTCCCCGCGCGTTGCCGCGGGATATGAAAGAGTTTTTATGGCTACTTTATTATTAAAATAAAATAGGAATAATATTTATTCCATACTAGGTGATACCCCGCGCGTTGCTGCGGGAATTTGTTAAACAAAATTTTAAAGTGAAATATGAAAGTACAAACACCAAAGTAATTGCATTGCAACTTTTTTTTAGTAAACATTATACATGGAAGTATGACTAATCATACATGTAATTTCTACTCCTGTAATTTGTAATTGCTACTCACAAAAATGTGGTCACAGAAAATCGGTTGAAGAATAAATAGATGGTCTAGTGGATGATGACATGGTTTATAGTGGATAGTGATATGACGCATAGTGGATGATGACGTGGAATGGTTGCATGTTGAGAGAAATCTAACCATGGCTTATTAGTGGGTACCAATTATATAGGTTATATAGATTCATAGTTCTATTCTATGATTGAAGAACATAAATATAGAACACTATGTATGTCGTCAAGTATGTGACATGTCCACCAGTATATTAGGTCCTTGCAATTTAAAACTTAAATTATTCATCGACATTTTTTAGGTGTGAAAAGTAATTGTTCTCTCCATCCCAAAATAAGTGCACTTCCAGCATAAATAGTGCATTTTAAGCCTATAGATCAGCAAGGTGGGTAGTATCTAACTAAAAAGCAACATCCGCACCAGGAACGGTTCAAATAACATTTGTAGGAGTGGACTCTGCACGAGGGGCGACTACGGATACAGCGGCTCACCCTGGCTCCGGTGAAATCGCCGATCGCCGACGAGCCTACGCCGCTCATCTCCCCGACGGCGGAAGATCTCCTCGTGGCAAGAGAATGCATGCATCGCGCCGCTACGGTCATGCAGGCATCCTCGACAAAGGCAAGGGGTGGCGTTCATGGCGTCGAGGGATTCAGCAGCGGATCAAAGTTCTGGGCGATTGGAGACGACTCTGACTCAGAAGGCGAGACCCAGTCGTGCGGATCAGTGGAATCCATCGAATCCATTACCTCGCCGGAGCTCCTGTCGAGAGCAAAGCAAGCTGGTTTTACTCGCGCACAGGTCTATCAGGCCGAGGCGGAGTTGAATGTTACACCGGGAAGAAGGAAGGCCGGCCACGGGGCGCTGGCATACCAGATCATCGACGCGATTCAACATCAACATTCAGGCGGCGAGCCAAGGCGCGGTCCCTTACTGAAACCTCGTGTTCCGCCGCCATTCACGTTCGGTGACGCTTTGGCGAGTGCCAAGGTAAGCAAAGGCTCATGTTCTAGTCACAGATGCAAATCCGTAGCTAAAACCTTGATGATCAGTTGGGTTCCTTTTTCCCCATTGTATCTAAAAATATTTGGGAATCGATTTAGATGTATTTCACATAGGGGCGATAGATGAAGGTGATTATTATGTGAAGTTCCACTTGTGCAATAAAAATGATAGCTTCAAGTGGGCACTCGCGGTAGTCTATGGACCTGCCCAAAATGAATTCAAAGAAAGTTTTTTAACAGAATTAGCACACATGTGTAGCCACGAAAATTTACCTCTTCTCTAGTAGCCTTGTTGATCTAGGATTTAATTTGGGCACGAATGATGCTAGTGTTAGGGAGTCTGTGACTGTCATTAAATCTGTAGAGGCAAAAAGGTTGGTAGAGAACCCAGCTAGGGACTTGGTTACGGATATCTTTGAAAAGGAGGAAAAACGGTTGGCTGAGGAACAGGAGGTAGATGTTTTTATTTTGAACCATTTATGTGGAGAGATTATGAAATAGTGGATGGATTCCAGTGGTGATCTAGCTGATCGTACTACTGTGTTGGCAAATGTAAAGTCACCGTCATCCGAAAAGAAAAAAAAATCTCCATACCAAAAAATAAGAATAAAAGGAAATCCAAATGAAAGGCATATTTTGGAATAGTAATGGTTTTGGGGATCCGAAGAAATTCAGATTTCTTTCGGAATTGTCTAAAGAACAAAATCTCAGTTTTATTGCCATTTCAGAAACGGGAAGGAGGAGTTTTTCCGATCCATTCCTGAGGAATCTGTGTGGTGGTAAAAATTATATTTGGCATTGCAAAGAGCCGAAAGGACGTTCGGGTGGCATTCTGTTGGGAATCGATTTAGATGTATTTCACATAGGGGCGATAGATGAAGGTGATTATTATGTGAAGTTCCACTTGTGCAATAAAAATGATAGCTTCAAGTGGGCACTCGCGGTAGTCTATGGACCTGCCCAAAATGAATTCAAAGAAAGTTTTTTAACAGAATTAGCACACATGTGTAGCCACGAAAATTTACCTCTTCTCTAGTAGCCTTGTTGATCTAGGATTTAATTTGGGCACGAATGATGCTAGTGTTAGGGAGTCTGTGACTGTCATTAAATCTGTAGAGGCAAAAAGGTTGGTAGAGAACCCAGCTAGGGACTTGGTTACGGATATCTTTGAAAAGGAGGAAAAACGGTTGGCTGAGGAACAGGAGGTAGATGTTTTTATTTTGAACCATTTATGTGGAGAGATTATGAAATAGTGGATGGATTCCAGTGGTGATCTAGCTGATCGTACTACTGTGTTGGCAAATGTAAAGTCACCGTCATCCGAAAAGAAAAAAAAATCTCCATACCAAAAAATAAGAATAAAAGGAAATCCAAATGAAAGGCATATTTTGGAATAGTAATGGTTTTGGGGATCCGAAGAAATTCAGATTTCTTTCGGAATTGTCTAAAGAACAAAATCTCAGTTTTATTGCCATTTCAGAAACGGGAAGGAGGAGTTTTTCCGATCCATTCCTGAGGAATCTGTGTGGTGGTAAAAATTATATTTGGCATTGCAAAGAGCCGAAAGGACGTTCGGGTGGCATTCTGTTGGGAATCGATTTAGATGTATTTCACATAGGGGCGATAGATGAAGGTGATTATTATGTGAAGTTCCACTTGTGCAATAAAAATGATAGCTTCAAGTGGGCACTCGCGGTAGTCTATGGACCTGCCCAAAATGAATTCAAAGAAAGTTTTTTAACAGAATTAGCACACATGTGTAGCCACGAAAATTTACCTCTTCTCTAGTAGCCTTGTTGATCTAGGATTTAATTTGGGCACGAATGATGCTAGTGTTAGGGAGTCTGTGACTGTCATTAAATCTGTAGAGGCAAAAAGGTTGGTAGAGAACCCAGCTAGGGACTTGGTTACGGATATCTTTGAAAAGGAGGAAAAACGGTTGGCTGAGGAACAGGAGGTAGATGTTTTTATTTTGAACCATTTATGTGGAGAGATTATGAAATAGTGGATGGATTCCAGTGGTGATCTAGCTGATCGTACTACTGTGTTGGCAAATGTAAAGTCACCGTCATCCGAAAAGAAAAAAAAATCTCCATACCAAAAAATAAGAATAAAAGGAAATCCAAATGAAAGGCATATTTTGGAATAGTAATGGTTTTGGGGATCCGAAGAAATTCAGATTTCTTTCGGAATTGTCTAAAGAACAAAATCTCAGTTTTATTGCCATTTCAGAAACGGGAAGGAGGAGTTTTTCCGATCCATTCCTGAGGAATCTGTGTGGTGGTAAAAATTATATTTGGCATTGCAAAGAGCCGAAAGGACGTTCGGGTGGCATTCTGTTGGGAATCGATTTAGATGTATTTCACATAGGGGCGATAGATGAAGGTGATTATTATGTGAAGTTCCACTTGTGCAATAAAAATGATAGCTTCAAGTGGGCACTCGCGGTAGTCTATGGACCTGCCCAAAATGAATTCAAAGAAAGTTTTTTAACAGAATTAGCACACATGTGTAGCCACGAAAATTTACCTCTTCTCTAGTAGCCTTGTTGATCTAGGATTTAATTTGGGCACGAATGATGCTAGTGTTAGGGAGTCTGTGACTGTCATTAAATCTGTAGAGGCAAAAAGGTTGGTAGAGAACCCAGCTAGGGACTTGGTTACGGATATCTTTGAAAAGGAGGAAAAACGGTTGGCTGAGGAACAGGAGGTAGATGTTTTTATTTTGAACCATTTATGTGGAGAGATTATGGATGAGGTGATGGATTCCAGTGGTGATCTAGCTGATCGTACTACTGTGTTGCCAAATGTAAAGTCACCGTCATCCAAAAAGAAAAAAAAATCTCCATACCAAAAAATAAGAATAAAAGGAAATCCAAATGAAAGGCATATTTTGGAATAGTAATGGTTTTGGGGATCCGAAGAAATTCAGATTTCTTTCGGAATTGTCTAAAGAACAAAATCTCAGTTTTATTGCCATTTCAGAAACGGGAAGGAGGAGTTTTTCCGATCCATTCCTGAGGAATCTGTGTGGTGGTAAAAATTATATTTGGCATTGCAAAGAGCCGAAAGGACGTTCGGGTGGCATTCTGTTGGGAATCGATTTAGATGTATTTCACATAGGGGCGATAGATGAAGGTGATTATTATGTGAAGTTCCACTTGTGCAATAAAAATGATAGCTTCAAGTGGGCACTCGCGGTAGTCTATGGACCTGCCCAAAATGAATTCAAAGAAAGTTTTTTAACAGAATTAGCACACATGTGTAGCCACGAAAATTTACCTCTTCTACTAGGGGGTGATTTTAACATGCTACGTGGCCTGGAAGAGAAGAATAATGATAATTTTGACCATCGTTGGCCGTTCTTGTTCAACGCTGTAATTGATGGTCTGGATTTAAGAGAATTGGAAATGACAGGCAGAAAAAACACGTGGGCTAATGCATTACCAACTCCAACCTATGAGAAATTGGATCGAGTCTTAATGTCGACAGAATGGGAACAGAAGTTTCCATTATCCACGGTTGTTGCTTTAAATCGTGATATTTCTGATCATACTCCTTTACTTGTTAACACCAGTGAATCATCTTCGAATGTCAATTAGCCTGCGTTTAAATTTGAACTAGGCTGGTTGCTTCGTGACGGTTTCATGGATATGATAAAGGGTATATGGATCAATGAAAATAGGGGTACGACACCAATGGAAAAATGGCAAGCAAAGATTCGAAAGGTGCGTCAGCACCTAAGAGGATGGGCGAAGAATACAAGTGGGCTATACAAGAAAGAAAAGAAGCAATTACTAGATAAACTCGACTTCCTCGATAAAAAGGCAGAATCTAGTCTCTTGTCTTCACAGGAGATTGATTTAAAACAGTGCCTACAGAATAGATTAGCAACATTGTTGCGGGAAGAGGAAATTAAGTGGTACCAACGGGCTAAAGTAAAAGATCTACTTCAGGGTGATTCTAATACTAAGTACTTTCAGCTCGTTGCGAATGGAAAACATAGAAAGACACGGATATACGAATTGCAGGACAGGGATCAGCTAATTCGTGGAGATGACGAACTAAAGAAATATTCCTTGGGTATTTATTACATACCACCACCTAGCC
>OAMR01000373.1:939373-967324 GCA_900205405.1 Echinochloa crus-galli | reverse complement strand
CTTGCCATAAATTCCTACCTGATATGATATGCGTGGAAATAGTACGGCCAGTACAGTAGCACAAGTACGAAATTTCAGTCTCTACTACACTACAGGAAGTAGGTAAGGCCTGGCTGGTCTTAGATGACTTAATTTTCACTGTTCTTTGGGATCATTTTCTTAATCATGCTCCTTACTCTATAAGTACTTGGAAAGTAAAGCTCACTACACTCGGACGCATTATGCAAGGACATCTTAGGTTTAAGGAAAGAGTTTCGGCTGGCTTAGAAACTGCCATGGAGGTGGCTCCGACTGGTTGGGACGGGGTGGTAAGGTGGTAGGGCCGTTCACCATGAGTGTGGAGGACCGGTCACTACCGGAAAACGCTATATACCGTGTGCAGGATATCGGGCACACGGCAAAGAGCCTGGTTGCCGTGTGCCGGCCACGTGCACACGGCACAAGCCAGGCACACGGCAAACAAAGACTTTGCCGTATGTCTGCCGGAAGGGCACACGACATACACGTGGCACACGGCATAGCCGGTATTTCTGCTCTATATGTACTTAATGGTCAACTCTATGTTTGAATTTGGTTTATTTTTGGATTATTTTGCTATATTTAGTTTTATATTCCAACATTTGATAAGATATTGCAGTCTTTATTTATTTTATTTCATTACATGGATTTCTTTGAAATAATTCAAATTTGAACTACAAGTGTCTCTAATCTTGGAATATAATGGAACAAAAAATGATATTCACGTTATTCATCACGATGCGAAGCCGTATGTAGGAATTGCGAAGAAATTTCGTCCAATTTGCCCACGAACCATAGTCGCGAACGTGCAGACACGCTATTTTAAAATTATATAAAAAGAAAACAGAGTCCGTAAATCTCAATATTTGTCTTCAACTCATGATTTCATTCATACAGGCTGTGGTAAAAATTTGAGACGCGTTCGTGAAAGTTTTCTTGTCCGCTACACAAACCCAAACATCTACGTAGAAAACCCAGAGACTTTGTAATGAATCGTTCGAGTTTCAAAACAAATGTAAGTTTGAATTTGGATTTGGCTTCAACACTTTTTGTATATGTAGTAGACAGGTTAAGTTGTTTTGTGCCAAAATTTGGTTATTTTTCGGATCCGTTTGATAATTTAAAAAAAAATTTGCCGTAAAAGAATTTCGCATCATATTCATTGAAATACATGAAATAACAGTGTTTTTTGCATAAAATTTGAAAGCATGACATGTTGGCCCACTTTAGGAAGGCAATCAATTAGAAAAAATAAATGAAACATCAAATAGTGGAGTAGTTTAGGTTCAAATTTGAAAATTTCAAATTTTGGGCTTTTGCCGTGTGCCTGGCACACGACAAAGCCTTTGCCGAGAGCCAGCACACGGCAAACAAATCAGGGCTTTGCCGTGTGCCCAGATCCGGCCCACGGCAAAGCCTTTACCGTGGGCCGGATCTGGGCACACGGCAAAGCCCTGATCCCGGCCGAGAGCCCGTCACCCCGACGCCCCAGACGCTGCCCCGACCGGCCCGACGACCTCCCCGGTCGAGTGTTCGCGCGTTCGGCCGAACGACCGTGCGTCCGTAGGTGAGCAAACAATGAAACCAATGCCTGTCCGGCATCGAGCCGTTTTGTATGTTCGGCCTTCGTGCCGTTGTGTATGTCTGGCTGTCGTGCCGTTGTGTCTGTGCGGCCTTCGTGCCGATGTTTTCTTGCAGGTTGGGGCTTTGGATACCTCCCATTATAGGGGAGGTGCTGCCGAAATGCTCTCGCTTCATGTATTGCAGACTTACATTAATTTCTCTCACCGGTTGATCCAGGTCCAGTTGGGAGTACCATATAACCTTGAGGGATGGCCTCTTCTATGCTCATCCTTCTGAAGTCGGTGGTCCATTTCATAGCCTAGGCGAAGCTGCCGCGGCCATCCGGCAAGAAACATGAGGCTGACCAAGGAGCAATTCATGCGGGTAAATAGTAATACTAACTTTTTCTGAGATGATGGTGGGTCGATGTGATATTCTTATGTCGTGTTCTTCATTACGTGCAGGTGCCTCCGTGGTGGTGCGCAAAGCACATGCAGTGCTGGGGAATGATCGTTGATAAGTGGTGCGCGGAGGGTTGGGTGGAGATCCACAACTCCTGTCGTGCGCGTCGTTTGCTGATGCCAGGTGCATCACACCATCAAGGCAACCGTCACCTCGGCGCGTACAGGAAGAAATGGGTATGTAAATGTGTCCATTCTTTATTGTAACACTGAATTCCGTATCATCTCTGATCATAGTGCCTTTATTTTCGCAGTCGCGGTCACATGGTGACCAGCCTTGCTCCGACCTCCAGGCATGGGCTTTGGCCCATAAGGGCAAGGCGACGTCCGATGTCACCTTCAACCCGGAGGATGGGCCCGATGCCTACAGCAACCCCTCCGTCCACTCCCGCCTCAGTGACTACAGCGCGATGGCGAGGGAGGTCCATGGGCCGGAGTTCGATCCGATCACCCAGCCCATCGATGGAGAAGTCGTGATGAGGGTGGGAGGAGGGAAGAAGCACGGCCGCTACTGGGTTGCCGACCCCCTGGTTGACAAGAGCAACACTCCTAGTCTCTCTCAGATTCGAGCTCAGAGCACCAGCTCAAGCCCGGCCATCCGCCCACGGCCAGACGCCCTCACGTCCCAAATGGAGGCACTCGAGGTTATTTCTGTTACAACTGTCGTTTATTGATGTTTCCATACGTTTGTTTTATATTCTAACATTTGATAAAATATTGCAGGCAAGATTTAAAGCTCGGCAGGAGGAGCAGCAGAGGATTTGGGAGGCCGAGAAGGCCAGCCTGGTGGACGAGTTTCGGCGCCAGCAGGAGGCCGATCGCAAGAAACTAGAGGAGGCCTGGGCGTACATGACTGGTCTGGGGCAGAGGATTGGTCAGCCTGTGCCAGCTTACAGCCCACCTGCTATAGCCGCCGCCGCACAGAATGGTTCACATACTCCAGTGAGTCACTTCAAAGCCCTCTACTTTCATTTCACTTAGCAGTTAGAACGACAAAACCGAGATACTATGACCTAGGGTAGTAGAATGACTATGATCTTAGGATATAGCTTAACACATGAAATAATTTTGAACTATATGCAGAATCAATCGGCGGCATCGTGTGAGGGGCCAGTTGGAGGAGTGGGAGAAATGTCGCCTCAGTACCCTCCGATCCAGCCTTCTACGTGGCCTCCGCAGCCTTCGTGGGTGCCTGGGGTGCCGGGGCCGTGGACGCAGCCTCCGTGGGTCCCTGGGGCAAATGATTTTTATATTGCTCGCAAAGTGGCCATACGTGGCACCTGGGACGGGGCCTTTGCCGTGTGCCAGGTTCTAGCACACAGCAAAGTGACCAAGCTCTGCCGTGTGCCACGGGCCCTTTGCCGTGTGCCAGGCTCGCGGCACACGACAAAGCGTGGGCCTTTCCGTCACGACCCACGGTAAAAGGCCGCCGTCGCCATTAACGGCCGTCGGCCTGGGCCGGGCTTTGCCAAGGGCTAGGCTGGCACACGGCAAAGGCTTTGCCGTGTGCCCGACATTTGGCCCACGGCAAAGCCCGTGTTTGCCGGCCGCTGTTTGCCGTGTGCCGTTTGCCGTGTGTGGCACACGGCAAAGTATTTGCCGTGTGTAAAACGGTCTTTGCCGTGTGCCCCTGGCACACGGCAAATAGCGGGTTTCCGGTAGTGAAAGCTCTGTGTTGAGGCCACCAAGGTCTAAACTTGTGCATTGGTGAGGCTGATCCTGCCTGATGGAGCGCACCACATTAATCCTAAAATAACAAAAGAAAAAAAACCTAAGAGTGAGAAACCTACATGCAGTTAATCTTATTGCGTCCGAGTACTATGAAGTTTTTTTAGGTGCCAGAAAAGGTATGAAGTTATCAATAAGAGCAGTATTCCTTCAGTCACCGGCCATACAAAAATTGGAAAGAAAAGAAACAGATACCTTGCTCTCATCAGTCACTGATCTCTGCTTCCTTCTTCCATGGAATCCAATGCTTGGCTGCTGGTTCTCAGCTCAGTTGTTGCAAAAAGATCAACTGATGGTTGTTGATGGTGCATATTGGAGTTTGTTGTTGATTGTATCTGTTGGCTCTCACCCTCACGGCGGCGAATATGCTCAAGATATGCATGAGGCCAAAATCCTATAATTCAACATTTAATTAAATAACCTTAGCAATTTACAGGTTCGATAAATATAATGCACCAATATTTTTTAGTGCAGGTCCTAAAGCCCGCTTTGACAGTTGATTAATCCAGCCAGTGGAAACATATTAATTGTTTTTTCCTTAAAAAGAAACAAATTATATCCTATTCTAATATGTGCATCTATGCACCATACCATGTTCACTGAAGGGTAGTTGAAAGAACTGAAGGTAGCAAAATGAAGCAACCACCAATCCTGCATAGTTGTGCAAAGCAGAGTTAATGGCTGTGTAATCTTCAGGAATCATAAGAGTTACAGTACATGGAGAGTAACTGAACTGAACTTGATACCTACCAAGAATTCCACCAGCAAAAACATCCTGCCAGTGGTGCCAGTAGTCACTCACTCTCGATACCGCAACCATGGATGCAAGAAGCAGAGGAAGAAGAACGATGCAGAGCTTGGCAACATGGCCTCTCCGATCAAAAACCTTGATTTTGCCAGCCAGGTACCATGAGAGAAATCCAAGCCCAGCAAAAGAAGCTGCAGGAGTACGAGAAAAACAACTAGCCATTCTATAAACGGGGGCATTGGGGAAAATGGATAGTCCATCCCAGAAAAGTGACAAACTGCATTCAGAGAAGGGCTTTCAGAATTGTAGCCGACCACTTACCTGAAGAATGCCCACTTGGGAAGCTCTTGTACCCCTCTTTGATTACGCCTGGGTTTCCGTGACATATGACATCTCCGGTGATGTTGTTGTACTTCTACAATGGCGTGTTCAGGTGAATCATTAGCCAGAGTTACAGGTGAACAGCGTAGATTTCACAGAGGTGATCAGGAGAAACAAGCAAGCTATCTCTGAAGAGTCACTGAGGTAACAACAGAACTCACCGGCACTCCATCAGGAAAGCAGCGCCAAAAGAAGTCCGGCCGCGGGCGGCCAACAGCATCCTTTATCGCAATGGTCACGATGGCCGTTATCAGAACGGAAAACAGAAGGCCTGCTTGGGGGTACATTGTGCGCACGTACGTCAGTATTGAGCTATGAGTAATATAATCACCCCTGAATTAAAATAAAATTAGCTGGTGTAACTGTGTAAGAAACTTGCCAAGAATGGCGTGATGCAGGTCATAAACGTTTCTCCTCTTCATGTATATGCCAATAATGAAAACCATCGGCACAACGATGGCAATAATCTGGACAAATATTCGAAAACAAGCAAGGTCCTCGTTAATTCAGGGAGAATATATATAACACCCAGAACATAACCATTTTTACAGAAGATGATGTGTACCGGCACGGCCCAGCTCGGCACGGTGTTGTCCTTCATGGGGTACAGTAGGGTCACCATCATGTCTTGTGCGACGAACCGGTGGAAGGGCTGGACAAAGCTTAGGGCGCCAACAATGGCCAAAAGGAGGAGCAGGACGAGCCAGTCAAACAGGTGCAGCCTAGCGACTTCCTTTCCGTGTGTCCTCAAGCATGGCTGCGCCGCCGCTCCCGAGCCAGCGGTGATCGCCGGCGGCGGCATCTCCTCCTTCTCACCTCGACAGCTAGCTAGCCTCTACGTGTGAGGCGACGAGCTATCTTGTTCCTTTGTTTCCTCTCGGTATCCTTGTTCCTTTGTTTCCTCTCGGTATCTTTTCCTGTGCTCATTTTGCAGTGTTGTCTTGTCATATCTTATCGGAAGGAAGCTGGCGAGAAACTGGGCGATGCAGTGAAGTCTTTGGCATTTCTGACTCGCTCGTTGCTGCGGCTGATTTGTGGCTCCAAGCGCTTTCTGTGTTTGTTCGTGGAAGCTGCGAGGAAAGCGATGCCTTTGCCTTCTATCACTTTATTATAAGACTACAACCGGCGTGATCTGGTACTGTTCGTTGCAACAACCGTGAATGGCTTTACACTGCATCGATTTCCTTGTCTTATTAAATATGAACGGATAATATTTTAGAATTTTAGTTTTTTTGCTTAACCCCGAAACTTAATTCACTTGGCTAAATTGAACAATTCAAACCTAAACCCACATCGACCCCTCTACCACTATGGCAACATATGCTAGCATAAATTTTTTTTTGCTGTATATGGACCTTGAAGTCACTTTTGTTTCATCTCCATCTACATCCATACGCTATTCATGCTCCGTGAACTCTTTCTCATTTTTATCGCTCCATTCGATAATAAATATCTGGTGTTTTGGGTTGTGTTAAATTAAGTCAATCATTTAAACTTCTTTACAAATTGCTTTTCATCAAACTTGGGTGTTCAAATATAATACATTGGGTTTGCATTGAAATGTAATCTCAGGAAATATGTTAACGTTTGACTATTTATCTTATTTAAAAATTCAATCCAAATATAGGAAATAATAAGACACATTTAAAGTACCTTTGATGATAACTAAGCCATAAATAAAATAAATTATATTTGTATAATTTTTTGAATAAGATGAATGGTTAAACTAACATATGGTCACGTGGCATATATCTATTAGGCAAGAAACTATTACTGTAAAACAGATGGCCTTTTTTTGCTTAACCCCGAAACTTAATTCACTTGGCTAAATTGAACAATTCAAACCTAAACCCACATCGACCCCTCTACCACTATGGCAACATATGCTAGCATAAATTTTTTTTTGCTGTATATGGACCTTGAAGTCACTTTTGTTTCATCTCCATCTACATCCATACGCTATTCATGCTCCGTGAACTCTTTCTCATTTTTATCGCTCCATTCGATAATAAATATCTGGTGTTTTGGGTTGTGTTAAATTAAGTCAATCATTTAAACTTCTTTACAAATTGCTTTTCATCAAACTTGGGTGTTCAAATATAATACATTGGGTTTGCATTGAAATGTAATCTCAGGAAATATGTTAACGTTTGACTATTTATCTTATTTAAAAATTCAATCCAAATATAGGAAATAATAAGACACATTTAAAGTACCTTTGATGATAACTAAGCCACAAATAAAATAAATTATATTTATATAATTTTTTAATAAGATGAGTGGTTAAACGTTGTAAAAAAAGTAAACACTGGATAGTAATTTAAAATGGAGGTAGTACTTTATACCAAAAGTTACTAGTCAAAATTGTATTTGTGTAAAGACCATGTCAGTTTTTGGAAGTTAATATGAAACCAAAGTGTAACAGAAATGAACGTCAAATGTACGTTGTTAAAGATATGTTGGTTTGATTTTGCCCTTCTGTAATTTGGATTCCTGGGTGAATCAAGTTCTACATGCATATGCGCACCAGTTCTGAGTGTCACTTTTTTCGTCTTCCGATGGCTGTAGGCATTCTATGCTCTGAATGTTGAGGCTGGATATTGTTTCCTTATTAATCTAAAAAGATGCATCAGTTCTGAATTGTAGATGCGTTTGTCCAGTTCTGAGGAGATGCCTTTGATGTTTGTTGGCTGCAAAATGGTGTCGAGCTCTCGTAGGTAAACCGTATATACAACTTCTCGGTGGAGGGCTGTATTATGTCTGTAACATATGGTCACGTGGCATATATCTATTAGGCAAGAAACTATTACTGTAAAACAGATGGCCTTTTTTTGCTTAACCCCGAAACTTAATTCACTTGGCTAAATTGAACAATTCAAACCTAAACCCACATCGACCCCTCTACCACTATGGCAACATATGCTAGCATAAATTTTTTTTTGCTGTATATGGACCTTGAAGTCACTTTTGTTTCATCTCCATCTACATCCATACGCTATTCATGCTCCGTGAACTCTTTCTCATTTTTATCGCTCCATTCGATAATAAATATCTGGTGTTTTGGGTTGTGTTAAATTAAGTCAATCATTTAAACTTCTTTACAAATTGCTTTTCATCAAACTTGGGTGTTCAAATATAATACATTGGGTTTGCATTGAAATGTAATCTCAGGAAATATGTTAACGTTTGACTATTTATCTTATTTAAAAATTCAATCCAAATATAGGAAATAATAAGACACATTTAAAGTACCTTTGATGATAACTAAGCCACAAATAAAATAAATTATATTTATATAATTTTTTAATAAGATGAGTGGTTAAACGTTGTAAAAAAAGTAAACACTGGATAGTAATTTAAAATGGAGGTAGTACTTTATACCAAAAGTTACTAGTCAAAATTGTATTTGTGTAAAGACCATGTCAGTTTTTGGAAGTTAATATGAAACCAAAGTGTAACAGAAATGAACGTCAAATGTACGTTGTTAAAGATATGTTGGTTTGATTTTGCCCTTCTGTAATTTGGATTCCTGGGTGAATCAAGTTCTACATGCATATGCGCACCAGTTCTGAGTGTCACTTTTTTCGTCTTCCGATGGCTGTAGGCATTCTATGCTCTGAATGTTGAGGCTGGATATTGTTTCCTTATTAATCTAAAAAGATGCATCAGTTCTGAATTGTAGATGCGTTTGTCCAGTTCTGAGGAGATGCCTTTGATGTTTGTTGGCTGCAAAATAAGGCATAGCAACCCGGCCTGATGTTTATTATGCTTGATATATCTCATTTATATTAAACAAGCAACACAATGACATATATAGGTCTTATTTATACTTGATCATCATGGATGCATGTCTGGATTAATTAGTTTGCAGATATTTAAATAGACAGTTTATTGTACAAGTTATCTATGGCCAACTCACAAAATGGTTTTACTTTTCAATTAGGCTGCCCTGATCGTAGTCAATTGAATAAGTGGAAAATGACTCAGACCATCACCTCAGTAATTCTCAATATTGACTTTGTCGTTGATGAGTTCTTCCCTGATATTTACAAATTACTATTCTAGGATATTGAGCATTTTTCCTCCGATTGGTTGTTGTGTAACAATCATGTGCAGCAACTGCCGTGCACCCGTGTGTCCATATGGCTCCATGCTAGCTATATAGTTGAGTACGTAGTAGCCAACCTCATCCAGGTTATTGTACCATATATATAGGAGAAAATACAGATAGGTGGCATGTCCTACTCAACAGAATGATGCAGACGCTAAATTCAAATAGGAAAGGGAGGCAGTAGGAAGGCATTGAGCGGATGATGGGCTTATTGCTCAAATGTGCCCATGCATTTTCACCAAACTTTTTCTTTTAGGTTTTGGAACTAAACACAGGCATAAAGAGTCAACAAATCATCATGCAGTCACGTCAGACGCAATGGGGGTGTTTAGTTCCTGAGAAAAAATAAAAAGTGAAGTAAAAAAGTCACATCGAACACTGTAGCGTACTGTAGCATTTTTGTTTGTTTGTGGTAAACATTATCCTACCATGACCTAACTAGGCTCAAAAGATTTGTCTCGTCGTGTACGTCAAAACCATGCAACTAGTTTTTTTATTTACCCACGTTTAGGTGAATAGTGAAGTTTGGAGAGAGAATTTTTGAAAGTTTAATGATTTGACCAGGAACTGTTACAGGGCCAATATACAGCCGCTCAAGTTTCGTACTGCATCACTTTTGATTAACGAGGGAATATACGTAGATCGAAGCAACCTGTTATGTTTAGTTTATTTGTCCGACGGTTTCATCCTTCACATTATTGAGCTCAAGTTTCTGAGTAGCACCAGCCAAAATTAAAGCTGATATCTATTAATTAATAATATGAGGCTTGTTCCCATGCTTGTGCGGAACCGACTGGTTCCTCCAGTGACAATTTTTGTGCCCCGTTGATTAGAAAACACCCGGCTCGGGTGTAATTAAGAGATAATCAAGGGTAGAATGGTATTTTCCACCATCCATGTAATAATCTCCTTCCTCATACGAACGCACAAAACGGATCACACGGTTACTTACTCCCCCATCGGCCGGCGTGGCCGCGTACTCCAGCGCTTGACGCGACGAGCCCTCTTGATGCCCGGCTTCCGATGCTGCAGCGAGTCGCCGCTCGGGGACGCGGCATCTTGGCGGCCGCATGAGCGCTCCGCGAGGTGCTATGGTGGTGGCGCTGGTCGTACGCAGCGCTCCTTGTCGCGACGACAAACAAAGCCGTGGACTGCACCGGCAGCGATGGGAGGGGGCGGCGCGCCGGCGCATCAAATCGACCGAGAGAAAGGCAGAGAAGGGCCTGCGCCTCTGTTGGGCTGAACCGGAACGGGCCTACTAATCAAAGTACAAAAATACCCTTTATTTGTTTTCCTGAAATTAGTTCCTAACCCACCAATTTAGTTCCTTCTGGTTGGTTCCTGTTCTTTCAATCTGGTTCCCCTATTTTTTAAACGTCGGATCTGGATACATTAGGATACATTAACGGCTCAAATAATCTTCAAGCACCGGAAAAATCCTCTAATAATATTGGTGCATATGGCGACGACCATATATTGAGGCTTCAAAAGAGATTAGGAGCAGGATGCGATTGGACGGGTTGGTAGCAAACTAAGATATGCAGCGTGTAGGACCATATATTGGACAGTTTGCAGGTCGTCCTAGTACAAAACATATGCAGTACGAATAACTACACATATAGTGATGCAGAATTTTGGATAACAGGGATATATAAACCACTTTAATTTACAGGACCGAATTAACTATAAAATTGTAGATTTTGTCAAAAACCTATACTTTTCATATAAGTCCGTATGCAAAAGCTATGAATTTTTAAATACAAACTGAAATTTGGATTACAAAGGCAAGAAAATTATCCATGCGGCTGTATTAATCAATTATCTTTGTCGGTTATTGCTGAGAGCCCACGCGGATTCTAGAGGCACAGATGACTCTTCATCAAATGGCCAGCACAGATAAGCCGATAGTCCGATACTAATTTGTGTTTATCTAGTGAGTTGGTTTATTCCATAATAATCTGTCTAGTAGTTGGTTTATCGATCCCATAATAATCTGTCTATGTACGAGAATTGGGCCCCGGCCACTAGTTCTATTTCTGTTTCTTTCTTTAATTTGGGTGCCTAACTATTCAATTGGTTCCGCATGAGTCTTTATACTGGATTGATTCATGGAGTCATGGTCGACTCCAGCAACATCAATGTTAGTAGCGCTTCCAGTTATAAATTACAAGCAGTGCTACACCTTCAGTTGCTACTACTTCGTGCCACACACAGCTCGTGCTCAAGTTTCCCGTGTGAGTTTTAATAAGTAAGAGCAAATGCAAAATGATGATGACTTGGTGAGAATGAAACATGATGACTCGGTGAGAATGAAACCGCTTGCATCGCCGCTGTTGTAGTGAAGTCCAGTAGGAAAGAGAAGCACCAGCAACTCGAGCTCAAGTGATTTCAAGCAATCGAGAGGAACTTTGTAGCCGAAGCAGAGGAATGTCTGGGCTCGTTGTAGTATCATCGCCCAATATCAAAGCTCTGCTCAATGCACGGCCGCATTTGCAGCACAAGATCTGTGTGAAGATATGAGTGAAGGACCGAAATGGCGACTAGAGAGAGGTGAATGCGAGCCTTAAAAATTCTCGTCGAGAACCGTCGCCTATATCCCAAATGCAACCCTACACGACTCAGGTGTTTTGTCAGAGAATGCTAACGTAAACGTTAACAGCTCGCGTCGTAACCTGATACAAATCAATCGATCACTTGTTTTGTTTGGTTCGTATATGTAATGGAATCGAGTGGAGGCGTCGGATAACGCCCAAGCGCGAGCGGTAACATATTTCCACGCGCCGGTATCCGATTACAGCGTTATCTATTTACAGAGGAGCCGAAACAAACGGGATTTAAAGGAAACAATTAGCGCTGTTATCAGATGACGTTACAAAAACCCAAACCAAACATCACTTAATCGTCAAAATGATGCAAATCAACTAGTGACAAGCTCACCCTAGGAACGACTAGGAATTTCTTAAAGTATCGCTGAAGCAAAACAATTAATAAGAGCACTAATTAACTTGCGGAAAGATTAACCTTAAAAAGGAGGGAGTACTATTTTTCTCCCCCTTCAATTCAAATGTAACATCTGATTTTGATTTTTTTGACTCTAAGTTTATCCACTCGTCTTATTCAAAAATTTATGCAAATTATCATATTTTTTGTGGTGGATTGCTTTATTAACAAAAAAATCTAAAAAATAACTTATTTAACTATATTCATATAATTTTTTTAAATAAAATGAGTGGTCAAACTTTTAATAAAAAAGTCAAACGAAGTATAATTTAAAACGGAGTCGGTAACAAACAGGCGGCCTTCTCCTCGCGCACCGTACTATAGTGAGCTTCACATTTGAAATTTAGTTTTTGAGATGTTCACATTTGTTGGTTCGAATAGTAAAGGCACTATGTATTTATGGCCAGTGGATTTTACTTATAGATAGATGGGAGCATACCTCAGCGTCCATGAATGTTCTAGAGCAGTACACAGTAAAACTATGTATATCATTTCTTTTATACAGTAGAACTCTACACAAAGAGAAATAAAAATAGCACGACTAGAATCCATTTCATAGGGAATGGGCGCCGTGATCAACGTCAGGCTAGCCGGTTGCCTGCCGATTGCGCGGGTGCTCGACGCGGCAAGCGCGTGCTCGGCGAGCCGGAACAAGCTCGCCGCCGGCTTCAACGACGCCCTGCGCTCCCTGCTCGCCGGCATCGCGCCGACGCTGCCGGGGCTCGTCTGCTCCCTCGCCGACTCCTACAGGATCATGGCGGAAATCTTCGCCGACCCAAAGGCGTCGGGGCTCACCGACGTCGCCGGCGCGTGCTGCGGCAGCGGCCGGCTAGGCGCGGCGGACTGCGGACCCACCTCCAGTAGTCTCTGCGCCAACCATGACCAGTTTTACTTCTGGGACGGCATCCACCCTTGCCATCGGGCTGGCGGCTGCGTCGTTCAGGGTCCAAGCATTCTACGACGACCCGGCTCAGTACACCACACGCCGATCAACTTCAGTTCAAGCAGTTGGTTTTCGCTTCAGGGTCCCACCAGTGAATTTCTCGTTTCTTGCACTGAACGTATTATTCAGATTTTTTTGAGAAACACGTATTATTCAGATGGAGTACCAATGATGCAACAATGGTCGTATATGTCCTTATCTCTCATTGTGCTAGTGGCGATAAGAGGACAATATGATTCTCGTCCAAGTTGAACAAGTGACCAGCACCGTGAAAGATCGATATTCCCTCAAATAGCTATGCATACGAGATGTTTGGGCCTATATGAAGCCTGGCTATTCGGCCCAGTCACTCTGGGCCAGCCCGGCTCCTCATGATCCATTAGATTGAAATATTGAAATTGGTATCGGCATTCTTCTTCAGTGACCGGATGCTACGCCGCAAGTGAGCACACTATATGTTGTGCTTTGAAGCCTTTTTGCCATTTATTTTTTGACATGGTGGAGAAGATTGCTGCAAGTGAGCAACGATAATACTGGTTAATTATATAGGATAAAATTCAGAAAAATAATATTTTATCATGCACAAATGTGAAACCTATTCGGCAATGATGGCAAAAGAATAAAAAGGCAAACAAGTATGGGACACAGGTGAACTCTTGTTTGAAGCAGACAGGTGTCGAGCTCTCGTAGGTAAACCGTATATACAACTTCTCGGTGGAGGGCTGTATTATGTCTGTAACATATGGTCACGTGGCATATATCTATTAGGCAAGAAACTATTACTGTAAAACAGATGGCCTGACAGGCCACGGATTTCTTGAGGGTTAAGAGGTTAGATAGATACCGTCGATCATGTCAATTAACTTTTTTTTTAAACACTACATATTCATAAGCTCACGTATATGTACACACTCATGCTATAAATATACGCAGACAAACTGAGCTGTCTGATTTCAAGATTGATAAAGTCACCATAATCGTCTCACTGTCAATGTGTATGTTGTCTACCACTAAAAGAATAATACATATTAAACCTTGGAATAAATCCAAAAAAAATGAGCAAATGCATCGGGTCAATTACTCAAACCCGGGTGATCAGATTCCACTAAAAGAACCTTAGTAGCTGAGCTACACTCAGTTCACAATTAACTTAAATCCAATGTCCTCTCCCCCAATAATTATATATCGTGTTAATATCCGCATGCACCAGGGGCAGATCCAGCCCTTGCCATCGGGGTCAGCCGACCCCGACGAAATCCTGTAAATCCTATAGAAAATACTGTTCATCATTAGTTTTTAATGTTGTTGATCCCGTCGTCCAATGGTGATGACCCCGGTGGCCGTGATTGCTGGATTCGCCCCTGGCATGCACATGTGAGCCATTTATGTGTTATAAATTCAGAATTACATTGATCTTAGTCTAGCCGTAAATGCATCAGGTAAACCCATCATCTTTATTTTTTCGTATGGAATTTTGCAGAAAGTCCGCTCTTCTACTGATTAGACCACATGAGCTTCTCATTTGTAGAGAGAAGACAAAAAGGACCGGTAATATGGTTCATTCGCAACTATCATATTTGACAAATTATTAGGAGAGAGGCTAGGATCAGTTGTCAACAGTGATATTAGTCAAGGGATCAATTATTTTTGGAAATTTTCCGAGCACTGGACATTGGAAACACACCAATACCAGAGACTAGGATCGGTTTTTATCAATAGTGATAATAATCAAGCTAAGGCATCAATTATTTTGGTGTAGAGCTCAAACATTGGCAGAGGCCTTTCCTGCATTGTTCAGCCATACCAAGACCAAATGCGTCACTGTCAAGTGTCCTGTCAGTTCACTATTTACTGTTGCTAATTAACTGAGAGCTCTTAGAAATGCAAACCCTTGTTTTGTCCGTCAGCTTGATGATTGTACACATGAACTGAGGACCATGTGCGTCCGAGGGACCGAGTGGATGGTCGCTTTCCTTGTGATGAGTGATTGACAACGTGGTGTGAATTGACGTTCGCCTTGGCTCAAGTATTGCAGGTGTAGGATGCGGCTTGGTTTGCATTGGTGCAGGTGAAGAACAAGCGCGAAAGGTCTTAGCCGGAGCGGCCTCCCAGGAGTGGAGAGACAAGAAGGCTTGATTCGAGGGACCCGGTGGGCGATGGAATCAAGTGCGGTTCACATGGTGCAAGAACAAGCAAGGCAACGTGGGTGAAGTGATCGAGTCGGTACATTGGGCGCGGTCGAGTCAAGGAATGAGGCAAGACCGAGTAGACCGTCCGGGAGCCGGAGGCGAAAGGCTTGCCATGCTCGAAGCTTGGCGTGGAGGCTGGACCAAGTGCGCGGGGTTTACTGGTTAGCCATAAAACCAGAGGAGTAGGATTTCTTGGTTTGAGCCTCAAAACCAAGGCCGAGGACCTGGCGTGGCGGATCCGGAAGTTCTGGTTTCGTGAACCTGGAAGTTCCGGATTTGGAAAACCAGAAGTTCTGGTTTCAATCGTGCGTGTCGGGAAGCTTCGAAGCGGGGGGCACGCGGCGTGATCGAGGAGCTTGCGTCGGAGGTAAGCAAGGCCCGATGGATGCGTGTCCGCTCGATGGGTCTATTCATGTATTGACCAAAATGCCCATGCGTGGGCTTGAGTTGTAACTCTTAGTGTAGGGGCACTTCGGTCATTTGTCCGGAGGGCTCTATGTATAGAAGGAGTTGCTGGTTGGGCAGCTATCTCTTTGGTTTGTGGGGTGGGAGTGCTCTTTCTTTTTGGGGTGCTCTTGGTGAGAGGTAGAGAGGAGAGAGTTGGATCTTTGAGTGATCTTTTTGCCATCTTAGTTTTGTTTGTTGCTAGGAGTGGCTTGTAACCGAACCTCATGTGGTAATCCAAAGATCAATTTCATGCTCAAGTTTGTGTCCCTTGCAAGATCTGAAGTTTCTCTTTTTCGGGATTTTTGGAGCCTTTTTGTGCTATTTTCGTGCTTGCCTCGATCCGTCGTTTCTAAACCGTTTGACTTCGGGTTTGTTTGAGGGGATCATGGGTGAGTGCCTTGCGCCTCTTTGTGGATGATCTTGCCCTCTCAAACGCCAGGAATCGGTCTCGATTCGAGGACTTTGGGATGAACTCTTGGTGAAGGTGTTTTCCGTGTGATCCGCGATTCCTCGATTTGTAGGGAGTTAGAGGCCAAGATTTTTGGGGCATAGCATCTCTTTGTAGTGATAACCATCTCCCCAAAGTTTCGTCTCAAGAGCTCTAGCCTTTTGGGAGATCCGGTGATGGATTTGGGACGGTCTCCTCGCGAGTTCGTGGTGTTGTTCGTTCTGTTCGGTCGCTGAGTTTCGCGGACAGTCCGCCAGTTTTCCCCCGGACAGTCCGGACCCGCCGTGTTCCAGGCAGACAACAGCAGGTTTGGTTTTCGAGTTGTGCCTCCGCTTTGTAACTCGTTCTAGCTTGTTCCTAGGGTGGGTAGGTCCATGGTGACTACGCTATATTGGCAAGCTCGTGAGGAATCCTTGGGAAGTGATTTTTGAGATATAGGTCAAATTTCGAGAGGAAATTTTTATCGGCTCCCATTCACTCTCCCTCTCTGGTCGCCGTATCGATCCTTCATGAACTTTTGTCGAGAGCCTTTAGGCACAACGGAAAAATTCCTACCACCAGGGAACACTACATGTTTTTCTTGCTTCTGAGACCTGGCGCAACTTCTCGGCCCAGAAATACAAATTTTTCGTTTAGTTGCTCCATACAACTCTTTATTTCGTGTCAACGAACTTCTAGCTTATGGTCTTCCATGAACCTCGACCTAGAATCATTGTTTAGTTATGATGATGATGTTGAAATTTTTTGGTCAGCCAATCCCATCAAGGAACAAGAGCCGCGAATCAAGACACGGTCCTGACTTGCATTTAAGGAACATGAAGTGCAGAAATATAATGCAAAGGCGTTTAGACATGAGGACTAAAGTGAACTCCCAAATCGCAAGAAGGTGCCGGGACGATCTGTTGCTGTGGTCAAATAGATGTAGTAACCCCTTAGACAAAGAGAAGCTGATGGAATGGAGTAACTTTTCTTCATTATATTAGTTTAGTTTTCCTAGGCTTTCCTCTGTATTTCTTCTGAACGAGTCTCCCTTTAGAGAGTCTCAGTGTCATGCTATAATTAAACCCTGTAATGTTCATATTCCTTTGGCAATTAAATAAAGAGGTCTTTTACGGTACCCAATATACCACTGGTTAAAAGGAGTAGTATATAAACTTCTGATTAGTTGAGAAAAATTATATACCATTATAATGTGGATCAGTGGTATAGGTAGTATATGGGGAGTGATATAGGTAGTATACGGGTATTATTGGAAGAAATATAAATGGCATCACTGTAATTAATGTAATTAAGTAATTTTTTCATTCGATCATTCAAATTTACCGTGACATGCCGTTTCATTTCGCTCTCAATCTTATTCGTTTCCCTCTATTCCTCATTTTCCCGACGTCTATCTCTTATCCCTGTATGGCGACCGGCGACGGGTAGTCGCAATTACTAAATTACCCATGTCTATACCATATACCACCTAAGAGTGGTATTGGGTATAAAAGAGCTCTATAAATATGTGCACGCAAACTGAGCTGGTTGATCTAAAAAATTGATAAAATTACCGTAAATGTCTCTTTGTCGATTGCTATGCCGACGTCTACTATTGAAAAAATAATACCGTTAAATCTTAAAATAAATCTAGAAAAATACGATCAACCGTTTCTATGTTACTGAAACCGTTTATGATGTCCCCATCACAACCGGTTCAACGACTATCCAGCCTAACCACTTTCCAACCGGTTGTAATGGGGTATCACAAACGGTTCATCATAAATTAGTTGTGATTGAGGGGGTTGTAATGACAAGTAGTGAACATGTTTCTCAGACACGCGCAAATATGACAAATATTTTTGTTCAGAGTTGTTTAGAACTTTCCCTGGGCCCTACAAATATGCATATTAAAACTTGTTTAGTTTTGTCTTGAAGCTTGCTCAAGCGGATTAGAAGGGGTTCATCAAGATCTGAACCCATCTCTCGTTGTCATCTAGCTCTGCGCTGTGCGTTCTTACCTGCTGTTTCTAACTTTCTGTCGTTCCTTATATCTAGAAAAATCAAGCAGATACAGATACTGAAGTGGCTCAAGGGTGGAACAGGCGCGCTATCGGTGGATGCAGTGGTCGCAGCGCATCTGGAGCAAGCGAACACCTTGAGACCAGGGGGCAGTGACGGAGGTAGTTACTCTCTTCAGTCATCACTTCACGCCTTGGACAATTTCGAAGGAAAATAGCATCTGGCTTCACGGTTCCGGAGGAAATTAGGAGGCAATTCCATTGTTCGTTCCAAACCCTTGTTCACACTTCGTTAGTTGGTCGTACTTCTGTTTTCTAGTTAATTGCAAGTTTAACTGATGTATAACGAAATATGCATTCTAGTTAAGGTTAAGATAAAACAAAATATGCCCTGTATTCTTAAAGATCAATCTATCCATTCTAGTTAAGGTCAAGACAAAACAAAATATTCCCTGTATTCTTAAACTGATGGAGTATAAAAATCTAGGGATTCAGTCAGTATTTCTCTTCCCATCACCTGTACTCCAGTAACCTATTTGGAATTTACAAGGTAAACGCATGAATATGCATGACGTTTCCTTTTTCTTCCTCTTATTTTGAGTACTTCCCTTGAGCAGTTGGCACTCCAAATATGCATATTAACGTTGTTCTATGTTAAAGGTAGCTCAAGTGGATGCTTCGGATATGTATAGTAGTACTGTATAGGACAATGATTAAGACAAGGACATGGTCGATGAGATGAGAACCATGATGAAGTGCTTACAAAATAGCTGCCCGTTGGCCATATGCTAAGAGATTGATCGATCAGAGGTATGAGCTGTCCATGAAGATTCTTGCTATATATAAGCCTTTTGCTTGGCGCCTTATTCGGCGGCCTCGGGTCGAGTAAGATGTTGTAGCAGATGCCGGCCGCCATCTACGTTTGTTGTAGTTGACGGTCTGATAACTTAATGGACAGATTGATCCTGACTAAATAAATAAATTAAAATGGTGAGATTACTTTCATTTCTAAATAATATTAGTTCGTGGTTGCGTTGAATGCATACTTTCATTGAAAAAGATATCAAACATTGTGTATTTTGACCACCACTTAAATATATATATTTAATGTGGAAATTATGCAACTAGATTCAAGCTTTATACTACATCGGCTTTATTTGTATCGATAAAAAATATATTTGAACAGAAACTCGAAGTCAAAGATTAACTATGAAGGTCAAGACGAAATAAAATACGCCTTGTCTCTTAAACTGATGGAGTATTACTGTACTCCACTAACCTATTCGAAATTTACAAGGTAACGCAAGAATGTGACGTTTCCTTTTTATTTCCTCGTTTTTTTTTGCAGAACTTTCCTTGGACACTACAAAATATGCATGTCGATCAGCATTGCTTTATATATCTTAAATAGCCGCTCAAGTGGATGCTTCGGATATGTATATAGTACAATGATTATTAAGACAAGGACATGGTCGATGAGATGAAAACAATGATAAAGTCCTTACAAATTAAATTGCTGGGCCATATAAGCTTAGAAATTGATCGATCATGGGGTATGAGTTAGCCATGAAGATTCTTGCTCTGAGCCTTGTGCTTGGCGCCTTATTCGGCAGCTTCGGGTCGAGTAATAAGATGTCGCAGCAGGTCCCGGCCATCTACGTGTTTGGCGACTCGACGTTGGACGTCGGCAACAACAACTACTTACCGGGGAAGAACGTTCCCAAGGCGCTCCAGCCTTACTACGGCATCGACATGCCGGGCTCCGGCAAACCAAATGGAAGGTTCAGCAATGGCTACAACACCGCCGACTTCGTCGGTAAGTATATGTACATACATCTATATATGTGGATATGGAATAATGCTTCTTTTGATCTATTTCATGTGGATGGTTGTATTCATGCGTTGCAGCAAAGAGCATGGGTTTCGACATCAGTCCTCCGCCTTATCTGTCGCTGGCACCAAGCTCTGAAAATCTGGTCCTCCTGACTGCTCTGTCCACTGGTGTGAGCTACGCGTCGGCAGGAGCTGGCATCCTCGACTCAACTGTAAGTGCACTCGATCCATCTGATGTGTCAAATAAAGAAAAATCCCGCGCATACATGTGGAGATTCATGAGAAACAACTGTGTATATATGCGTGAAGAACGCGGGCAACAACATCCCGTTGTCGAGGCAGGTTCAGTACTTCAACGACACCTGGTCTAAGATGGTCGCTAGCAAAGGCTCCGATGCAGTAAGCGCCCTGCTCTCCAGGTCCGTCTTCCTCATCGGCCTCGGTGGCAACGACCTGTCCGCGTTTGCGAACACGCAACACGGCGACGTCGCCGCGTTCTACAACACCCTCATCTCCAACTACAACGCCACCATCGCGGTAAAGCGAACTGATCAAAGATAATCGTACAAACTTATATATATATATATATATTACCCTTTGATTGCATATATAATTAATTAATTTGACATCGGTGATGATGTTGCATCAGGAGCTGTACAAAATGGGCGCAAGGAAGTTCGCCGTGATCAACGTCGGGCTAGCCGGCTGCCTGCCGATTGCACGGGTGCTCGACGCGGCGGGCGCGTGCTCGGCGAGCCGGAACAAGCTCGCCGCCGGCTTCAACGACGCCCTGCGCTCCCTGCTCGCCGGCATCGCGCCGACGCTGCCGGGGCTCGTCTACTCCCTCGCCGACTCCTACGGAATCACGGTGGACATCTTCGCGGACCCGGAGGCGTCGGGGTTCACCGACGTGTCCAGCGCGTGCTGCGGCACCGGGCGGCTGGGCGCCGGGGGCTGCACGCCGACCTCCAGTCTCTGCGCCAACCATGACCAGTTTTACTTCTGGGACGGGATCCACCCCTCCCAGCGGGCTGCGTCGCTCAGGGTCCAGGCATTCTACGACGGCCCGGCTCAGTACACCACGCCGATCAACTTCAAGCAGCTGATCCTGACGTGTTGATTACAGTAAATTAGCATTGACCTGTGAGAGGGTGAGTGTTGCAAATATTGTATGTATTGATGCATTTGACTTGTATTATCTACTGCCAAACAACTGTGGATTGTTCGTGTTTGCTTCAGGACCTGTCATTTAGTACAGATCCACACGCTCAAAATAACGTGTGCACGATGTTGCCTTCAAATCCCGGCGCCCGTCGCCGGAGAAGAACACGCCTTGGAACCTAGAACACACGCACACAGGCACTTGAACACGCTAGAACGCGATGAACACAGGTGTTTTTGGTGCCGGAAAAACCCGACGTTTTCTGGACTCTATTGCTCAATATATAGATCCGAATTACAAGTAAATTGTGGCCCAAACACACCACGACGCTGCGATATCCTCGCCTCCGCATGAAACGCGCCATCCCACGTCTCAGAGACTTGGCCATCACCCCACCTAGTCCTACGACTCTGCTGAAAGAAAGGAGGACCGGTGCATGAACACATGCATCAACGGCCTGTACAGACGCGCTCACAAATTGAGCTCCTTTATTCTAGCTAACTAACAGTGACCGAGCTTGGATTATACAACAATCTCCCCCTAAGACATGCTCGGTCATCACTTCAACCTGACAACTCCGATTTTATCACGAAGCTCACAGAACCGTGCTCGCCCCAATGACTTTGTCAGAATGTCAGCTAGCTGCTCCTGAGTGCTCACATGTTCCACGCTGATCCTCCCATCTTCCACACACTCTCTGATGAAATGGAATTTGGTGTCTATATGCTTGCTCCTGTCATGTAGCACTGGATTTTTGCTCAAGGCAATTGCTGATTGATTATCCATCTTCAAAATTGGCTGCTGAACATTCTCCCCTACAATGTCACTCAGCAGCCTCCTGAGCCACACAGCTTGGCATGCCCCAGCTGCCCCTGCCATGTACTCAGCTTCACATGTAGATAGAGCCACTGTCTTCTGTTTTTGAGAACTCCATGAGATTACCATCTCTCCCAAGAAGAAGATTACCCCTGCAGTACTTTTCCTCTCATCCACATCTCCCCCCAAATCACTATCAGAATAACCAATGATCCTGCCGTCTCCTTTTGTAAGCTTTGGATAAACAAGCCCATGATCAATAGTGCCTGCAATGTAACGTAGTAGGTGTTTGACAGCTGCAAGGTGTTCCTGTCTAGGCTTCTCCATGAACCTACTGACATACCCCACAGCAAAAGAAATGTCTGGTCGTGTATGAACCAGATACCTCAAACTCCCAACCAAACTACGGTACATTGTTGCATCCACCTCCTCTGAAGTGCTTTTGCTGGACAACTGCAATCTGACCTCCATTGGTGTGCTACAGGGATTGCAGTTCACCATTCTTACCTTCTCAAGCAACTTCTTTGCATATGCAGATTGTCCCAGAGTTATACACTTGTTCCCTGCTTGACTTCAATCCCCAGATAGAAAGACAAGAGACCAAGGTCACTCATCCTGAAAGTCTGCCTCATCTCCTCCTTGAATTTCTCTACTACTGCTGAATTGGCACCAGTGATGATAAGATCATCCACATAGACCCCTACCACTACTCTAGCCTCTCCAGCACCCCTGGTGTACATTCCATGCTCACTTGCACACCTTGTAAATCCCTTGACCTGAAAACTGCTGTCAAGTTTCACATTCCAAGCTCTTGGCGCCTGCCTCAAACCATACAGGGCTTTGTTCAACTTTAGGACTTTGTCTTCATGTCCAGCAGCTACAAACCCAGGTGGCTGCTGAACATAGACTTCTTCCTTGAGTTCACCATTCAGGAAGGCTGATTTAACATCCATGTGGTGTACAAACCATCCTCCCTGAGCAGCTGCTGCCAGTAACATCCTCACAGACTCCATTCTGGCAACCGGGGCAAACACTTCATCGAAATCAACTCCTGCTTGCTGCACATAACCCTTTGCAACCAGACGCGCTTTGTACTTGGCAATGTTCCCCTCTTCATCACGCTTAAGCTTGAACACCCATTTCAAACCAATAGCTCTATGACCAGGAGGAAGACTCACCAGGGACCAAGTATTGTTCTGCTCAATCGATGCCATCTCCTCCCTCATGGCCTTGATCCAGCTCTGGTCACCCCGTGCTTCTTCAAACGTGGCCGGTTCCCCATCGCCTACGGCCACCATCAACTCCTGCTGCTCCACTGGATTGGTGTTGGCAAGAAGATCATCCAGTCTCCTGAAACGCAGTGGAGCCCCGTCATCGTGGTCGGCGTCGAGATCGATCCCGCGGCTCGGTGGTGAGACGAACTCCACCCCAGTCGGTGTGGCTGGAGCGCTTGGCGTGTGTGGAGCAGGTGTTCCGCCCACAGCCTGCTCCATCGGTGCTGCAGCTTCTGCGTGTGCACTTGGCACCGCGCTCTGGGCCGCACTCGGCCCGCTCGATGTCGCGCTCGGCGTCCTCGATGTCGTGCGCGGTGTTGCTGCTGCTTCAGGTGCCGCCGCGCCAGGCGTGTACACGTGCTCATACTCGACGATGAACGGGTCATCGTCGCTGTCGTCCGTGCTCGCCACGCCATCCCCGTCCCACTTCCAGGCACGCCCTTCTTCGAACACCACGTCCCGCGAGACGTGCACGCGGTCCGTCGCCGGGTTGTAGAGCCGGTAGGCCTTCGTGCTCGGCTCGTACCCGATCATCACCATTGCCGTGCTCCGATCGTCGAGCTTCCGCAGATGGCCGCCGGCCGCCTTCACATGCGCTACACAGCCGAATGTGCGGAAGAAATGAACAGCGGGCTTGCGGCCATACCATGCTTCATGTGGCGTCTTGTCGTCTAGAGCTCGAGTTGCTGCCCGGTTGAGGATGAACACGGCCGTCGTCACGGCCTCGCCCCAGAACCGCCCGGGCACGTTCATGGATTTGAGCATGCACCGTGCCATGCCCAGCACGGTCTGGTTTCGCCGCTCCACCACGCCGTTTTGCTGTGGCGTGTACGGCGCGGTGAGGTGGCGCTGAATTCCCTTGCCGGCGCAGTACTCCCCGAACGCCCGCGCCGTGAACTCGCCGCCGCGGTCGGTGTGCAGCGTCCCCAGCTTGTGCCCGACCTCCGCCTCTGCTCGCGCCTGGAAACGCACGATTGCCGCCGCTGCTTCGTCCTTGGTGGTCAGGAGCACAAGCCACATGTACCTGCTCATGTCATCGACGATGAGCAGGAACAGCTTCTTGCCGCCGGCCGTCGGCGGTGTAATTGGCCCACACAGGTCGGCGTGCACGAGCTCCAGCTGTCGCGCCGCCCTGTACTTGCTCGCCGCCGGGAACGGCGCGCGCCTCTGCTTCCCAACAAGACACCCGTCGCAGACTTGATCGACTTGCTCGATCCGCGGCAGCCCGCGAACCAGCTCCCCCTTCGATAGCGTCTCGAGCCCCTGGAAGCCGAGGTGGCCATACCGGGCATGCCAACGCCAGGACGCCTCCTCTGCGTGTGCGGCGAAGCACACCGGCTTATCGACCTTGGCGTTGAGGACGTAGAGCCGGTTCACCGCTCGCCGCACGACCGCCACCGGCCTCCGCCGCGGATCCCAGATCTTGATCACTCCGTCCTCCAGCACGATCTTGTACCGCGCCTCCTCCAACTGGCCGAGGCTGATGATGTTCGCCGTCAGTCGAGGGATGTGGTACACTCCCGTCAGCTTCTGGTGCTCGCCGGTCTTCCCCTTGAACAGCACAGTGCCGCGCCCCTCAATCGCCACTGTGGAGCCGTCGCCGAAACGCACCGAGCCGCGAACGCCGCCGTCGAGATCCGCGAAGGCCGACCGGGCACCAGTCATGTGATTGGTGGCGCCCGAGTCGAGGATCCATCTTGTGGTGGCTCCGTCGCTTCTCTCGCCGAGCTGGACGAAGAGGTGGCTCTCGTCGAGGTGGATCGGCGATGGTGTCGCCGTCGCACCGGCCGGAGCGGACGGGGAGAGAGTGGCGTTGACCTCCTCCACGGCCGTCGCCAGCAGGAGGGTATGGGCCTCCTCTTCCTCCTCCACCTGGGCCAGGTGGGCTGCATCGCGCCGGCGCTTTGGGCACTCCTTGGCCCAGTGGCCGCGGACGCCGCAGTAGCGACACTCGTCACGCGCGACATCGCGGTTGTTGACGCGTGCTCCGCCGTTCCCGCCACGCGCGCCGCTGTCCCCACCGCGCGCGCCGCCATCGCCCTTCTTCTCCCTGGGAGCGCCGTCGCCGCCCTTCTGCCGGCCACCACGGCCAGCCTTGTCACGGCCGCCTCCGCGGCCGCGTGGCTGTCCTCCCGACGAGCCGCTCGAGCTCCCCGCCCCCTTGTCGGAGTTGATCTGCAGGCGCTTGGACACACGCGCCACGAGCTCGTCCTCGGTGAAGTTCAGCCCCGCAACGCCAACGCCTCCGCCGGTGAGTTCGTACCTCTCCTCCGCAGCCTTGAGGCGCCCCACCAGATCCTCGAGCGGGATGTCGCCGAGCTCCAGGAGCGTCTCGATCGACATGGCGATTTGGTGGAACTACTTGGGGACCGCCTGCAGGAAACGACGCACCACCGCCGTTTCGTCGAGGTCGTCGCCGAGGGTGCGCAGCTGATGCGCGATCTTGGTGATCCGCACCTGGAAGTCGCTGACAGACTCACCGTCCTTGAACGTCATGGAGTCGAACTCCTTGCGGAGTGTCTGCGCCTTCGCCTTGCGCACCCGCTCGACGCCGAGGTTCACCGTCTTGATGTCCTCCCATGCCGCCCGCGCGCTCGACTTGTTCGCCATGACCTCCACCATCTCTTCGGGGACCGCCTTACAGATGGCCTCCAGCGCCATCTCGTCCTAGTCTTCGTCCGCATCGAAGAAGTTAACGGCGTCCCAGAGCTTGCGCGACTTGAGCATGACGCGCATCATCGCCGCCCATGCGCCGTAGTTCGTCTTCGTGAGCATCGGCCACTTGGCGCTGCCGATGTCCTTGAGACGACGCTCCACTGTGCGCTCGATGATGACCGTGCCGTCGCGGTACCGCGGGCGCGGCTGACGCCGCGGTGGTGACGGTGACTGCCGCCAGCGCCTTGCCGGCGTCCTCGACCTCCCGCCGCCGAGGTTGGGCAGCGAGGACATGGCTTCCCCGGGTCGTAACCGCTCTGGTACCACTTGTTGCCTTCAAATCCCGGCGCCCGTCGCCGGAGAAGAACACGCCTTGGAACCTAGAACACACGCACACAGGCACTTGAACACGCTAGAACGCGATGAACACAGGTGTTTTTGGTGCCGGAAAAACCCGACGTTTTCTGGACTCTATTGCTCAATATATAGATCCGAATTACAAGTAAATTGTGGCCCAAACACACCACGACGCTGCGATATCCTCGCCTCCGCATGAAACGCGCCATCCCACGTCTCAGAGACTTGGCCATCACCCCACCTAGTCCTACGACTCTGCTGAAAGAAAGGAGGACCGGTGCATGAACACATGCATCAACGGCCTGTACAGACGCGCTCACAAATTGAGCTCCTTTATTCTAGCTAACTAACAGTGACCGAGCTTGGATTATACAACACACGATCACCCATATTAATACAAACATGACCTTAATCCTATGAGCACCTCCAAGAGACTAAGACGTGATTGCACATCTTGAGATTGATGATATTACTATGGGCGCCTCAGGTTGAGGAGCATGTCGCCAAAAAATACAAACATCCGTGCCGAATCGAGGATTCAAATACGGGTAGACAGGTTGTACCACAAGCAACCTCACAAGGTGAGGTATACATAGTAGTGGGGGACCCTATAATTTGTTGTTGTTCCTTGCACCTCTAGTAGTACTCGGTCCACGGGACTTGGTGAGCAGGAGTTTGTTGCTCGCTTTTTTTTTTTTGAGGAGTTTGTTGGTCACTTTAGGCAGATACTATACTTTGTCGTATCATGGTTCTATTGATGCTGATCTCCTTTGGGTGGATGCTAGGAATACGTCATGGTCTAGTAGGAATATGAGGCATCCAAGAATTCAACCTAATCCACAAGTGGATCGACCATCATCCTGTGGAAAGCCTGTTAGCAGGAGTCATTCTGATAAAACGCATGCTACTAGAGCAAATTTGGGCCGGCCAACTCGAATTTGCGGGGAACATGTCATAAAAAACTCTTTAATGGTTAGGAAGTTCAAAACAAAACACAGCTTCTTCCTTGCACACTTTTTAACAGCTTTCTGTCGACAACCATCAATCATGGTACCTCTAAGGACTACCTGAAGTTCAATAGCAACAACTGGTTTTTAGTTGAATCATGGTACACAAGCTCTTTCACTTAACTTCTCAGCTAGGAGGCCAGCTGGTTCGAATATTGAAGATGTCCAGTCTTCTAGTTCTCTAGAGGTCGTATGCATGATAAGAGAGAAATAAAGTGATAACTAATAATAGTTCTGACAAATGGCCTTAAAGTGCTGTCCAAACAAAAAAAATTGTCAGTGTGAAAACCAAATATGTTAATTGTTGGGTAATTAATTGAAAGTTTTACTGTTTCCAACCAGTCATGGTGCCATAAAAATACAGCAAATAAATATGATTTACCCTGCAGTAAAGTAAATTAAGGAGATTCAAGGAACCAAATCTATAAAACCTATATAATTGGTACCCACTAACAGGTCATGGCTGATTTCTCTCAACATGCAATATGTCCACGTCACCATCCACTAGATCTTCTCTCAACATGCAAGCTATCCACATCACCATCCACTAGAATTATGAGAGATTCAAGGAACCAAATATACTAGGTGGTACCCCGCGCGTTGCTGCGGGAATTTATACAAAATTTCAAGTTGCAATTTGAAAATAGAAACACTAAAATGATTGCATTGCAATATTTTTTGTAAACAACAATGTAGAGAAAAATACATTCATTTTACTGAAAGAGAACTACTTAGAAATTTGTAGCATGGTACTCGCAAAGACTAACACAATGCATAGCCGCAGAAAATCAGTAGAAGAAATAAATTCAT
>OAMR01000373.1:901269-923730 GCA_900205405.1 Echinochloa crus-galli | reverse complement strand
TGTTGTGCGTAGGCCATTATTGTTGCAAGCATGAAGAAAAATGAAGCTATCTTCAGTAAAATACAGAGTCAGCTGAAGAACTAAAATATGGTAGTGGACGAATGGACATGAAGGTAATAAATTGATTCTGAATCAACTGTGGTAATCAATTACTGTTGCAAGCACGGAAATTAAAAGATCTATTATTGCTCATTTATTGACACACATTTTATTGATTTCAAACTTCCTAAAAACAAAATGTCACAATTTTTGTATATTTTAAATATGTGTATTTTATATGTTATGTGTGATTTATTTTATACATGTGCGTGCGCACATGTGCCTTTGCTAGTTCATTGAAAATGGCACAGGTACACAGAATAGAAAGAAGGAAAGAACTCAATCCCCACAACAAAAATTTGGAGGTTGGTTACATATCCTGCAGGTGTTTGATAGGTTTAAAATGATTGTGCATGTAGATCTATAATATAGGAACTACATAGAAGAAAAAGGAGACAATACCTATTCCTCCTGAAGGCACTTGAACAATTCAATGTTTGCAACTGGAGGATTGCACTATTGCAGTGCACAACACCAAGACTGATCACGAAGGGGAAAAAAGGGGCTTTGGAGACCCTAAGAAATGACTATATTCATTAACATGATGGTACCAACGTACCCAGTAGGACCACGAAACATTCATAAGAAGCTGACTCAAATTAGAAAAGCATCAAATGCATTTAACAATCAGATCAGCACCGCCTAATAAGCTCAACGTCGAACACCAAGGCAGCAGCTAACAAAGAATAGCATGAAGGAAAGAAACAACAAAGGTTTAGCTGTATTTGCATTCTTGGCCAAAGACTGAATATGTACCTAGCTAGGAGTCCAAAAATAGAGGAAATAACTTGGTTTGGGTAGAAGTTTCATGCATAAACACACTATATTGAGTCGAACCATCAGTAGTTTTATTTCCTTAGACAGAGAAATAGAGGGGCTAATTCATGAAGAAGATAGCAACAAAAATGTCTGTCTGACAAAATAGGGGGGAATAGGTGGTGCCTGGCTGCTGTGGCTGGGTTGTTTCAGTTTAATAGTTGTCCCCGTGCACTTTGACACATGTGTTGGCCAAAAACCTCAGGGATCACACTGAGATCTCCACTAGATTTGATGCATCGAGGAGGAAAGAGCTGGCATATGCGGTACCTCCAGCCGCTGGAGCTGGAGCTGGAGCGCCGCCGTGTTGGATGACGCTACCGGTCGCATGGAACGGCGAGTCAAGCTCAAAGTCGGCGATGAACGTCGCCAATTTCGTGGCGAGGCACGGACGACTGCCAGGACGACGCAGTGCAGTGGAGGTAGGCCCAGGTCGCAATCGGCCGCCGGCGACGTCGCCGGCCGCGCCACAAGTTAAAGCTCCAACGACCTGATCGCGGTATTCTACGTTGGGAACTGAGACATTGACATCGCGGCCGAGCCGGCAGCTTCGTCCTTCGACCTGATCGTAGCAGCTTGCTTCGCCGGGCGGCTCTGATCTGATGGTGGACATGGGCGGCGGAGGTGTCGTCGGGCTGGTCGCCGCCGCCCTCGCCGCGGTGGCGTTCACGTGGCTGTGGGTGGCGGCGGCGCGCCTGCTGTGGGCGCCGTACGCCGCCGCGCGGGAGTTCGCCCGGCAGGGCGTCCGCGGGCCTCCGTACCGGCCCATCGTCTGCAACGCCGACGAGGTCAGGGCGATGCGCGCGGCCACGATCGGCGTCGCGCTCGACCGGAGCTGCCACGACATCGTCCCGCGCGTCATGCCGCACTACCGCGCCTGGGCCTCGCTCTACGGTATCCATCCACCCACCCATGTGGAAAATTCATGCGAAACCTCTGAATTTCGTTTGAATAATCGTGCCTGAATTCTGAATTTCTGCGGCACGGTTTGGATGATATTCGAGATAGAGTCGGAGTGGCACCAATTGAGGAGAAATTGACGCAGCATCGGTTGAGATGGTTCGGACATGTCCAACGGAGGCCTCCTGAGGCGCCGGTGCGTAGTGGGGTTCTACAGCGGGCCAATAATGTTAAGAGAGGTAGAGGGCGACCCAAACTAACTTGGGACGAGTCGGTTATTAGAGACCTTAAAGAGTGGAATATCTCTAAGGATTTAGCTATGGATAGGAGCGCTTGGAGACTAGCAATTAATGTGCCTGATCCGTGATCTTTGCTTTCTTTTCTGCTTTCCTCTAACTCTTTTTCTGTTTTTTTTTTGACCTTTTGGGTTTCACCTCTAGCCTACCCCAACTAGCTTGGGACAAAAGGCTATATTGTTGTTGTTGTTGTTATTGTACTAGCATTTATACCACTACGTTGCTCTTGTGGTTCTATATTGCCGATGTCTGCATAATTATTCTGATTACATGTAATTACCTGTTAACTCTTAAATTATCAATACTGCATTGGAATTGATTTACTTTTTCGGTTCCTAATATTCTTTCATGAGGAAGCTCCTGCCCTTATTAAAATGCAAATTATGATAGGACGCGCAATGATTGGTTGATTGGAGTTGTCTATTTGTGCTTGTGAGAATAGGGCTGTACAATGCGTGAGGCTATCCCCTTTTAATATATTTTATTTATAGATGTATTTTTTTTGTTTGTTCAAACCGAATGTTCTAGTGTGTGTAAATGGGTCAGAGAAGTCGGAGTATTGCGCAAGACTATATATAGGCCATGTTTCAGTGTCAGGAAAGTACATGTAGTTTGTTTGCTTTATGGATAACCGTGTCAGAATCAAATTTAAATTTCTGTTTGCATATATATATTTGAACCCCAGGACTCGGCACCCTTGAAACAAATTGGTTGTCGGCCATGGAAACCACCGTTTACTTCACGAGATCATCTTTTATTGTTGCTGTGTGTAGGCTGCGATCTAGTATTATTACTTTATTAGTGTATTAGAAAGAGGAGGCGCCAGGAATCTACCCCTCCCACTATCACGACTATGGCTATCAGTCAGCATCGTTAGAGTAATGCATAATCTCGGCTGGCCCGTCAGCCAGGACACAATTGGGCCAATAGCCCACCTTGTGGCTTGACTAGTCACCCGATGCAACCAGCTCGATCACTATCTGTTAAGATAGAGATACATTTGTTTGGAATCTAACGAAATCCTTTTCAGTATAGTCCATGTACAAAGATCTTGTGCAAGGAACACAACGCCCAAAGAATTTTTTAGCTTCGAAAGTAAGACTTCCACTAAAGATAAAAATCTTCTTGTGGTATCTAAAACAAGGGGTAATCCTCACTAAAGATAACCTTGTTAAGAGGAGATGGAAAGGGTGCACTAAGTGCTGTTTTTGCAGCGAGGATGAAAGCATTCAACATCTGTTTTTTGATTGTAAAGCACATTTGATGTGGAATGCAGTCAGCATTTCTTTTGGCCTTCAACCACCGTCTAGCATGGCTAATCTTTTTGGTTCTTGGATTAGAGGTTTTCCTTCTAAACTTAGAAAACAAATCTTAATTGGCGCAGCTGCCCTATGTTGGGCCTTGTGGTTGGGTAGGAATGATGTTATTTTCCAAAGATCAAAACCTAACTCGGTATTGCAGGTTGTCTTCAGGGGGAACGTTTTGGATCAGAAGTTGGGCGATACTCTCTAAAGAGGAAGAGAGGGATTTACTGAAGAAAGGGAGCCAAAAACTGGAGATTACTGTAATGGAGATCTTCAACAAGGCGGGATGGAATACCTTAAAGAGGATCAAGAACTAGGCTGCTTAGTCTTCTGTTCTGTCTCTTTGATCTTTGAATCTTTTTGTATCAGGTCGTAGTGACCAGTAACTGTCTAAGTGCTGCTGGTTCTATTTTTTCTTAGTCGTTGCCTAGGCTGCAAGCTCTCAAACTTTGTTAGCGGAGGCCAGATCTTTTTCCTTAATCTAAAAATCTGTTAAGATGGGGTACTACGGTAGTAGATGATGCTTGATATTAATAGGAGACTTTGGAAACTAAAAATCCCTTTAAAAATCAAAATTTTCCTATGGTACCTTAGGAGGGGTGTCGTACTAACAAAAGATAATCTCGCTAAACGAAATTGCCAAGGAAGCAAACAGTATTGCTTTTGTCACAAAGATGAGAGTCGACAATTAAGCACCTATTTTTTGATTTTCGTCTTGCTCGTTTGGTGTGGGATATTATACATGCCGCTTCAGATCTTTATCAACCTCGTAGTGTGTCAAACATGTTTGGAACTTGGCTTCAAGGCATTTAATAAAGATCTGAAATCTATAGTTCTGATGGGGTGCTGCCACATGTTGGGCTATTTGGTTCAGCCGAAATAATATTGCAGCATTTGAAAAAAAATCTATTTCTAACCCTTTACAGGTTATCTACTCGGTTATACATTGGCTTCGTACATGGACTATCCTACAGAAGCCTACTTCCCGAGTTTTAGTTGTTGCGACATCTCGACAGTTGGTGTAGGTGGCCAAGTAGTTTTTTACCCAGGCACATGGATGGCAGTTTAGTCGCCGTATTGAATGTGTCACTATGCTCTACTCTTAGTTTTTTTTGTTTTTTCTTTTATAAGGTTGTGTGTATCCTAGTGATGTAGAAGTCGAGAGGCTTTAAGTGCTTTGTATCAACTCAATGCAAGGTGCTTGAAACTTAATAAAAACAGCATTCACTTGTCGGGAAAAAAAGAAAAAGGAATAAAAGATGCTTGGTGGAAAATTGTGAAATAAAATAAGTGATCCCGTGATGAGATTAATGATCTAGGTTTATTGATAGTTAATGAGGAAAATGTCTCAATTGCTCAAGTTTGGGTTTGGGGCATAGGGTTAAGCACATAGCTGATAGTAAACATCTACCCATGCATGCTTAGATACATTGTATGTTTAGATACATAGTAAATACATCTAGATGTATAGCAAAAGCTATGTTATGCTGGAGTTCAAGTACATTTGGAGCGATGCAGCCGAGGACTAACCCAGTAACATTTGGTTATATTATATTTTAGACAAGATGACATCCTGAAATTATTATAGCACAACTAGTTAATTATGGCATTGTTTGTTTTTAAATGGCTAATTTACAGGAACTCTTTTACGGTGCTACATACTAGGCTATACTAGTACTCCTATTTGAAAAGCCAACACTACAGCGTCGGTCCTTACTAGTAGGAACAGAAAAATATGTGTGTCAATCCCTCGATGATAAATAGGAGCAGAGAAACAGCTCACATATTTCTTTAGCAATTATCATTGATCACGTATATATATCCAAACTCTGGCAACAAGAAAATGAAATATGTATGAGAATATGGCAACTGTGTCGATCACATATCCATTAACTAATGGGAATTGGAGGGATTGAGAGTGCTCTACACAGTCAAGTTTGTGGCACGCTGTCAAAGACTCACACTTGGCAAGAGACATATAGCTCCACCACTCGGTCTCTGTAAGCTTGAAAACGCTTCTGGTGTATACGATATGAACTGAATTTCCTAGAGCATGGCATGTTGGGCACACCACCGTGATTGCCTTCTTCTCTATTGGTCAGCTCACAGGATCATCCAAGAATGGATGCAGGGACTAGCACTGACAAGCATAGCCGTTGAAACACCTGGTGATCCTCTACTGGTGCTTGCTGCTCGTTCATGAGTCATGACCGTACACATCTTGTATGAGTACCACTGAGTATGTTCTGTAACATGTAAGGTGACAAGTTTGGTGATAAGATACTATTTATTTCTCCTGATGTTTGGTTCAAGGAAGTATAAGCTCTTTTACACTGTCTTATAGTTTTTCTTATAGTATGGAAAAGATCTAACTATCCATATCATGACAAGAGTAATTTAGTAATCATTACCTAGTTATTAGTTAACTCACTTATGGAGGTCGCTCTCTGTGTTAAAGATATTACATTGACGTCATTTGTGTTTTTTTCCGATAATAACCTTATACTACCTATACTACTCACATATATTATCCAAAACAATTTTCAATAATATACAATCAGTTAACCATTAGATATTTTTATAATAGTCCTTTTTTGACACTATAGTATGCCTAGTGCAAGGCACCATAGAAGGATGTAATCAGCCCAAACCTAGACATTATTTAACCGACAACACAGTTAATCATGACACTGATCAAAAAGTGAATTAATCATATGGTGCATACACTTTTAATCTGATGACATGAAAAAGATACGAGTACATACAGTTTTTAATTGAATTGTTTCACAGGCTAGTCCTCTTGAATTTACTTTTTCTGGGCTTTAGAAAAAAGATGTTTCTGCGGCAGAAATCCTGCTGCCCGGTAGGCGTCGATCTCTCTGGCTGTGTTTAGTTCTCGAGAAGAGAATGTAAAGTTTGATAAAAATGTCACACCGGACACTGTAGCGCAATATAGCATTTTTTATTTGTTTGTGGTAATCGTTGTCCTATCATGATCTAACTAGGCTCAAAAGATTCGCCTCGTCGTGTACATCAAAACCATGTATTTAGTTTTTTATTTACCCACGTTTAGTATTCCATGTATGAGAAGAGAGATTTGATGTGATTTGATGTGATTGGTGAATAGTGAAATTTGGAGGGAATTTTTGGTTTTTCAAGGGAACTAAACAGGGCCTCTGTAAATTTAATAGAAGGAGCTTGGTCGGAAGATTACTTGTAGTACGTCGAAATGGCACGTACCATATTTATGCACCAATCCTTTTATATAATGATATATAAATAGGAGCAGGAGAACGACAAAGGTCACCTCTTTTAAGATGCTCTGTCGATAAGAAAATGAAGATAGATGAGGATGGCAGCTATCATCCATCACATATATCCATTAATAAAGAGAGGTCCATAGGGAATTGGAGGCAAAGAGAATTAAGCGGCGGACACGCTCCTCAAATCCGTCACTGGGTCAGAGAATGAGCCTAGGCGTGTCCAATGACGGTTTAACACTTTAACTTGTCTCCCAAACCAAACTGTAGATCCCAGAGATCATTGCTGGCGGCAGCGAGTGGCTCGATCGAACACCGCTGAGTCAGACTCCAACAGTGGTAGTGAGTCGATAAGAATCTCAAAGCTAGTTCGTCGTCGGCAGCGGCGTCAGCGAGGGGGTGAAGGTGCCAGTACTGCCACTTGCTTGTTTGTTTTCATTGTTCTTAACTTTCGATTGCATGGACTGATCGATCAATCGAAACGGTGATCTGCGTTGATTTATTCGATGGGAATAGATACATCTTCCTTCCAGCGACGGAGTGCAGGTAGTCGTAACTCTAGCTCTGCAGTAAGCAGGGCTTCGATCTCTGAGGAACGCATGAGCATCGGAAGCTTCTGCTTCGCCACGGCAGTTTTAATTTGCTTCCACTCACTCAACACTATAGATGGCCAACGGGCCGGCCCGGCCCGGTCCGGCACGGGCACGGCTTGGCCCGGCCCGCCGAGGCACGGGCACGGCTCGGCCCGCCACCCTGCCGTGCCGGGCCGGCCCGGCCCACGGGCCGATGCTTCGGCCCAAGCCCGGCCCACAGGCTGTTTAGCCGTGCCGGGCCGGCCCGTTGGCCCGTCGTGCCTATGAAGGCCCATCGTGCCCATTCTAGCCCGGTTCAACTTAAAAAAAATATTCATCAAATTAAATTTTTGAAGACAAAAAATTATCCGTATTGTACAAATAAATGTATAAACATATATATTAAAAGATATTGAACATATAAATATACATATTAAGTTATATTTTGACATACAAACACATATACAAAATGTAATTAAACGTGCCTAAACGTGCTTTCTATCGTGCCTCATCGGGCCAACCCTTAATCGTGCCGTGCCCGTGCCGGCCCATGGGCTGGCGCGGCGGCCCAGGCCCGGCCCGAAGGATGTGTCGGGCCGGCCCGGGCCCGTCTAACATCGTGCCGAGCCGTGCCGGGACCGGGCCAAAATTTCGTGCCATGGGCCGCGGGCCAAACGGCCATCTATACTCAACACAATCGGAGCATGGCTGGTTGAGTTGAGGACCTGCAACGGAGGCGGATCGGAGTGGAGCACAAAGCAGAAGGTACGTGGTGGCACGGTGTCTCCAATTCTGAAGTGTAAGCAAACCAACCCATGCGAAACCAGCACCGCTGGGGTTTGGTCAGGTTGGTTCGGCCGGCAGGTCGAATCGTTTTTTTGGAACCTTTCATAGGAAAACATGGTTTGAAACCTAACCATGGACAGGCCTGCGCCGAAAAATTGTATCCGGATCGGAGAGCTTCATTCCAAGTGCAGCGTTCCACTGTTTACACGACAACATCAATAGATGCATGTCAATTTTTCAATAGAATGAAACACCTCTCAGAGTTTTATTATACGGTTTCATATATAGATTGCAGCAACTAAGTTCCAAATGATGTTGTGATCAAATGTGTCACAGGATGAAACGAAAGCGTATGAGTGTTTTATCTAGTTTCATAGGAATTGGTAACTGGGTCTAGAGAGTGCATGGCTATGAAACACTATTTTTCTCTCTTCTCATAAAGATCCTGCTAAATCAGTAAATTTATTTGCTGATATGTCTAGCAATTTATTGTCATAAAACCCCGTGTGACACATTCATTGAGACTGGCCATGCATTTCCATCAGAAGATGGGCATCTCCATACCAACTTTTTTTTACCGGAAAAACAGCAAGGGAGGCCCCCGCTGTGATCTCCATGCCAATTGCCCCCCGATGATAAATAGAAATGCATATCTTCCATCTCTCAGCGTTAAAGCTAAACCAAATTGACACACTCACTCATCCTTCCCGTGCTAGAAGTACGACTATAGCATACTAATTAACCTATCAATAATATGTCGTGCACTATTAATTAGGAAAAGGAGGCACCAGGAACCCACACACACAACCGTGCCCGACGACCACCTAATAACAGCACCATAGGAGGACACGGATACCATTTTCCTACTGCGCTCCAGAGCGCGGGAAGGCACACCAGCCAGTATCCAACTAAGAGCAGGTACATTGCTATACATCAACGGATTTATAGGACGTCTCATGCAGTGCCACGTAGGATTTTTGCTAATGTAGAGGAGAGGGAGCGAGGTGAGAGAATGAGGTCGTTGTTTCGCGAAACAACCGCCTCATTAGCTAAATTTTAGGACTATGAGACAACTCTTCCACTATGTATGAGTTTCCTTGCCGTGCAACCAATAATATTTCTTTATTTCTCTATAAATTAAGGAAATTTGTATTACTATGAGACAACTAAAACAACAACCTATTATATAATATAGGTTGTCTGATAAATTGACTCAAGATTGCGTGTCGCTGCATGACACCGCCTATTAGACGGTACAATATACCTGCCCTAATCGGAAGTAAGTACCGAGCACAAGCTAAATGGTTGGTTTAAAGTGTCTTGATGTCCCGTACTCCCGTGGCATTGCATCTAAGAGCCCTGAGACAAAATTGATCACCCCGTACATATGTATGCAGGTGCCACTCAGGATTATGACCTTAGAGCAACTCCAGCGAGCCTGCAAATTGAGGCCTCCAAATTTTATTTGGAGGCCCAATTTTAAAAAAAAATAGAGGCTCAAAGCTTGATCCCAACTCCAGCAACAAACTCAATTTAGGCCTCTATTATTTTTCACGTGGACCCCGCCGAACCCATTATGTCCGCCCCTACCTCCGTAGCGCATCCGCCGCCCGGCCGTCGTCTCCGCCTCCGACACTCCGCCCGCCCGGTCGCCGTACTCCTCAGCGGAGGTGAGCGCACGCGGTGCGGCCAAGCTCGTGCCGCGCGGCAGCACCTCTTGCACGAGCGGCGGTGGCGACCTCGAACAGCCAGGACTCGATCGCCGACAGCGGCATCTGCTGTGCCGCCACGGCCGCCTTCGTCTCGTACTCCGATAGTGCCCCGGCCATGGCCGGCGCTGCCGACGCGACGGCGGCGCCACCGTACAACACCTCCGACGCGTCCGAGGACCCGGTGGACGCGCTCTCGACCCCGCCGGCGGTGCCCAGGCCGGCACTGCTGCCGCCGCCGCCGCGGCCTTTCCTGCTGCCGCCGGCCCACCCGTCCAGCATCCGCAAGATGTTCACAACTTGCAAGTGGTAGAAGCATTGACCACAGCAACCAGTTGGTCTCGCGTCTGTGTCCATCTCTTCTCTCTCTCCGTATCGTAAAAAAGCTTTTGTGTTAGTTTCAGGGAACACAAGATTAATCATGGCGGCCGAACGGCCGCGCGGGGCCGGAGCTGAGCCCCCAATTCTTCCTCATTTCCTCAGCACAAGCGTGCACGTCTTCCTTCTCCTTGAGCTCAATTGAAGCCCACTAGATCCAATTATTCAGAGCATACCGGCGTTCTCCCGCGCGACGTCTCGATTGCGGGGAAATTGCTCACGGCGAGGCACTGGATCTGCACCCCAGATGCGGTCAGAAGGAGCTGAATCCTCAAGCGAGGTCTAGAAATTTGAAGAGAGATTGTGCTCACAAGAGGTGGGGAAGGGCAGCGAATGAATGAGGCTGCCTAGAGAAACCTGAGCCCTCACCCGCCACGAACGAGTGGTCCGGCGAGCTGGGCAATGCCGCCGGTACTTGCTCCGCACGGGCAGCGAGCAGCCACCGCGTCAGCGTTGCGCACGCGCGCGAAGACGGCCCGACCCCTCCGCTCCGGCTGCGCCCAAGGTGGGAGAGTTCGCCACCGCCGCCGCCGCGCCACCGGTGGTGAGGACGACGTCGGAGGAGGCCGCGCTACTCCTCCTCACCTCGCCGGCGTCCATGGCTGCCTGCCCCGAGCACGCGGCACAAGCACAACCAGTCCCTCTTGGCTGGATGGATGGGAAATATCTGGTGGGACCCACGGTTGGAGGGGGAATTGGAGGGCCTCTAGAATGGTTGGGAGATTTGGAGGCCTATGTAAAATGCAGGTCCATTTGAAGGTTCTGCTGGAGTTGTATTTTTGCTCCAAGCCTCTAAATTTTGGAGTAGAGTCCTGTATAGAGTCTCTGCTGGAGTTGCTCTTACAGTACCTTGCCGCCAAAACTGACTCCCGGTGAAAATGGCAAAGCACCAAATGTAAAAGAGGCGAGGCATTCCGGCTATGGAAGGCGAGGCGTTTCGGCTATGGGAAGATGCCGCTCATGGATCGGAACATCGTGATCACGATGACCGTGCCAAATTGTTTCTAGACAATAAGTTTGCCATTATTGAAGGCACCGTCTGGCATCAGCATGGAGTTGTTAAAACATAACTTCCTCAAAGACGCCTCAAAAAATAGCCTTTCAATTGCAGGAATACTGCAAGGCCAACTGTGTTTTATTGTACTTTTGCAGATAGATTAATGAAAGGATCATGTGAGAGAGCATGAGGTAGAAATTTTTGCCACTGAGATAAATGGAAGCATCCTGCTACTTTTTTCAATCAAGCTACTATATGTTACCTAGCATAATATGGGCGCATCAGACAAGTAATCTTGATTATTACTGATATAGACATATAGTTAAATTTGCAGTCAGTCGCATTCTAGACAAAAATCAAGATTTCTCTTAGTCTTAGGCATCTTCCTACACCAAAATCTAGGGAAATATATACAGGGCTCATATCTTGAGTATATTTCGGTAAATGGCCACCATTTTTGGGTACGCTAAAGCCAAAATCTCAATTTTAAAGTGCCCAAGGTAAATTCCACAATTTCTGCTTCAGGTTATTCGGTGCAATCAGACTAAAACTAGGTATTTAACCCACGCGATTAATCACATTGTTCAAGAAGTGATCACACTATATGGGCTTTCTTTTAAGTGCACACTCTTTTAATCTGGTACGAAATGTTAGAGCAACTCCAGCATAGCCCAATACCAGATGGGGGGAGTATTTTTTAAGGCCTCAAAACGTGCTCCAACTCTAGTAATAACCCCCTAAAATGTAGTGCTCCGTAGATACCCCTAGGAATGGAGGGTGGAGGAATAAATTTGGAGGCCTCCCTAAAATAGGTGGCCAAGTAGATGGCCTGCCTGAGTGTCACTTTTTTGTTTGCTCCTCCAAATTTGGGTTAAGGGCATGTTTAGAGGATCTTCTAGAGTTGCTCGAGCATGTAAGGGAGTTTGGAATATAACTTTTACTCTGAATTGTTTCCCTGGCTAGCTAGGCCTGTCGGATCTAAGTCATCTTTCTTTCGTGCCCGGAAAAAAAATTCCAAAGGGAATATTGCATGCATGAAGTAATAAATAAAGCCTATTTGCAAAACCCTTTTAGGGATGAGTGTTTCTTTGCGCAACGAATGTAATGAACCTAATTAATCTATGTTTTGCTACAATAATGCTAAGTAATCATTCTCTAATCATGCGTCACAAAGGCCTCATTAGATAGGTCTCGCGCAATAGTTCAATGTTGTGAAAATAGTTTTATAAACTGACTTTATTTAATACCCTTAATTATTGGTCAAAGAAGGTGGAATTGTTTCCCTTTTTCTTCCCTCCTTCCTCAACGGCAGACATGGCCACGCCAGCGAGCGAGTGAGTGGCGATCTCTAGGTCCTTGAGGCCGGCAGCGACTAGATCCAGCAACTCGTTGACTAGATCCGGTGCTTCCCTTAGGCTGTGGAGTGTTTCGTCACAGATCGATGCAGGGGTGGCCTCAGTGTCGATGGCGGGGTGGGCTTTGTAGGCCCGTGTGCAAACAGTTGCCTAACCTTGAGGGTTGGCAAGGGGAAGGGCAGCCATGTCGGTCACTGGGTTGACGACAGCGTCGTTCATCTGTACGGTGGCGGCGGTGGCGATGCTCGTTGTGCCCTGCCCTATGGCGGCCGATTTGGTGCGTCAAGGGACGGCTGTTGGGCTCAGCAGACAGGTTGTGATGGTGTTCCCATGTGAAAGCCTTGACCGGTACTCTTGGGGTGACGACAGTGGCAGCACCCCCGGCACTCTTTCCTGGGGCGTCGTGTGAAGCCTCCATCATCATCTTATGGTTCTCCAAACAAAACCATATCCAATTAGTGGTTGAATGATGGCGATGCCATGGGTGTTTGTCGGTGCCGAGATTGGCCGCCCAACCTCAGCGCCTAACAGAATGCGTTGTGTCCCGTCCCTTGCCGGTCGATGCAGGAGCTAGCACAATGACACAAGGGGTTTATCCTGGTTCCGGCCACGGGGCTGTACGTCCAGCAAGGTGTGCTCTTGGCACTGTACTATCTTGCACCGGGGTGCTCGTAGTGGGGGGCTACAAGCAAGGCGGGAGAGGAGAAGGAGGCTCCAAGTCCCTGAACGAGTGGGTGATTGAGGCGAAGTGCCAATAGAGCGTGGGGTGTGTGTGTCTGGGTTCCGTCGTTGTTCTCCTCCCCTCCCTTTGGCCGGCGCTCTCTTCCCCCTTTTATAGTCCAAGGAGGAAGGATGGTGGACCTGAGGGGGTACAAGTACAAGCACAGTACGTGCTACAGGGGGGTGTACTAGGAGAGCGTGGCGCCGGGCGTGCCGTCGTCCTTGGTTCTGAACGGCGACTTATGGCGAGCTCCGACTTCTTCGGGCGTCATGGCCGTCCTTGCGCTTGTCCTGGAGCGGCTTCGAGGGGTAACAGGTCCTCCAGCTGGGTCCCGGTCGTCGCCCGTACGCCTGATCGAGGTCTCCCATGCTCGCCCAATCATGGGAGGACGGGAGTTGGCGGCACAGTGCGGTGGAATGATGGCTTCTGCTGGTTACAGTGCGCGGCGTGCTCGCCCCATCGGGGGAATGGCAGAGAGTTGGTGGATCTGACCCGGCGTACGTCGTCGCAGGGCCGCGCTGGGCTGAAGTCAGCGCTCCCTTATTGGCTCGTACTCTCGCTCGAGGGTCTCCCCTGCCTGCTCGAGGGCTGTGCCGTATGGGGGAGGATGAGAGTAGGCGGAACAGTGGTGCCGAATGACTGCGGTACGTTCGTACAGGGTTCGTCGTGCCCGCTCAGCGATTGGGACGGGTGGTCCTGTGGTTGGAGTCAGCGGGAGTGACAGGGCGTGGCGGACCTGACCAGCGTTCGCCCCTGGTCGCCGTTCGTACGCCATTCGAGGGTGCCCATCTGCCCGCTCGAGGGCTTCACGGTGGGGGAAGGACGGGAGTAGTTGGCACAGTGCGGTGGAATGACCCGTGCCTGCCCGCATAGTGGTGAAGCGTCAGCACAGCACCGGGGGCAGGTGGTACAGTGGACCTGGCCGTGTCAGCGGCGTGGAGCAGGGCGGAGTCCCATCCCCATCTTTTGACTTGGGCGTTTGGTAGGTCGCGGCATTAAATGCTTTGACTTGGGCGTCCGGTAGGTCGCGGCATTAAATGCGGTTGCCGGGCGTAGTGGTGGGGCGCTACCACAGCGAATAGAGGGGCGACCTCGAGCGGGGCGGAGTGACCCACTCGTTCGAGGAGGCATGCGGACCTCGAGCGAGGCGGACAGGGGGTCGTGCCCGCCCGAGGGGGTCGAGGACCCTCGAGCGAGGCGGAGACGCGGTCATGCCTGCCCGAGGGGATCGAGGACCCTCGAGCGGGGCGGTCACGGTGTCCGCTCCTTGGGCCTTGAGGTAAATCAAGCCGGGACGGCCGTTTGGGCCGCGGTGAGCGGCATCGGGCCGCGTTGTCCGGGTGATTTCTGGGCCGTCAGTGGTTAAATATTTTTTGAGGGTGATTATTCCCGGTGGTTAGGGGACCCCCTTGGGATGTCCCCGACAGCGTTGTTCCCTCCTTGAAGGCGTCCTTCCTCGCTCGGCTTGTGGCTGCCAGCTAATGCTACTGACGGTGACGGATGTGACCAGCACTGATTTGGTCGGTCTTGCAACAATAACATTTTTGTGGATGTTGTTTTTCCTTCTTACTTGTGTCATGTTGGGAGTCCTGGTGATGTTGTTCATTTGAGCTGAGGGGGTTGCTTGAAGTCATGATGGAGATCAACTCATTGAGGTTTCTACATGAGATGGGTTGTCAGGCAACGGATGACCATGTCCGCTTTCTGGCAGCAACATGATTCTAACATCAAGAGTCTCTAAGTAAACAAATGGCGTGAAGGGCTGCTGTTATATGAGGACAAATCAACAAGTTCGAAGCAAGAATATAGAAGAAATTTGAAACTTAGTCTTTCTAGCTTTCTATCTTGTTTTCCATTATTCCTTAGTGTTGAAATTTTGAATCTAAAAACTCACGTAAGTTTCGGATGTAGATATCCATATACGTCATGTTCGTTTGGATTGTTTCCAGCGAGCCAACAGTGTTTTTCTCTCAGCGAAAACCAGCGCCAGCCACCAGCCAGCAGTGTTTTTCTCTCAGCAAAAACCAGCGCCAGCCACCAGCCACCAGCCACCAGCCAAACGAACAGGGCGAGAGACATGATTTTTATCTATTATCTTGAAAAAAGGCCTGTTGGGTGTATTTTGTTGTGGCTTGAAGAAAAACATTGCGTTAGTTTAACGTGTCGACATTCCTGTAATTTTTAATCCAGGCTTGCTTGATTGGTGGACTATTTGAATGCCGTGGTATAGCTGGTACATATATGCATCAACCCCTAAATGATAAATTGATACAAAGAGAACAACCAAGCCCGGCCACCACCTCTTTTCACAAAAACTGTATGTAACAAAGTCAATCAAGAAATCCGAAAGCAGTTTAACACAAAGCGTGTGACTCATTGGTCTTGGAGGTACTCATTCTGTCATTGCTATATTGTCGGGACAACATGGACACCGGAAATGGCCGAATCCCTCGTGTCTTTATATTGCCCCTGAGACCGCGTTAAGCAGCAGTCATACTTTGGTACCGTGATGCAAAATTGATCAACCCCGTACATTCGCAATGTCACCAAAACGAACGAGATGGTTGGTGGACTACCAATGTGCAAGTTATGGTCGGCTACACTTTACACCGCGCAGATGATAAATTGCATACATCTTCCATCTCTCGGCTTTAGGGCTAGAGCAAAGCTGACACTCATCTATCCTACGGTAGCAGATAAAAAGGGCTGACAAAGAAGTCAAGAACGCCATCTCACTCTATGGAAAAAGGAGAAAGAAAAAACTCTGTAGGTTGTGCACTGATAAGAAGAGGAGGCACCAGGAATCCATTACTCCCACAGGAACTCTGATGAACGGGCAGGATAACCAAAGCATGGGCGTTCCGATTTCCCCCAACATACTAGAGTGCCGTAATACGCCCTGGCTGAGTCGGATAGGGTAGGTACTGGCAGTGCACTGCTATCAATTTAGCAACCATCTATTCCATTGTAGGACTACAAATAACATTTTGTTATGCAAACACTAGGAAGAGTCGCCAGGAATCCACCTCAAGAACACAATGAGATCCTATTACCACGAGACAGCGTCATCAGAAGACAGACCATCAAGTTTTGCCATCCTGACATATTCCAAGACCCACAGGACAATATGTTCTGTTCAGCCACTCTGGTCGATATCCTAGCTAGATGGATAAATTCGAATTGTTCAATCAGTGGCCCCATGCCACTTGCAAAATAAGAGTTCTCAGACAATACCTCAAACTGTATTCCGTATGCGACAGTCAATCAAGAAAACCGATAACAGTTTTAACACAATGAGTGAATCGTTGGATATACTCATTCTGGCATTGTCATATCGATGGCACAACATGAACACCCAAATCCCTCACCACACGTTATCCAAAGAATTATTATGCAAGTGACATGGGTCATGCCTTTTATGTTATGACTGAGCCTCTGCATCAGGAGGTAGGTCAGGAACTGAACACCCTATATAACCGGTACCATGGTACAAAATTGATGACCCGTTACATCAGCAATACCTTATTATTTCTTCCGCCAAAATTGAGTCCCTAGAAAAACAGCACAGGCACCAGGTGCCTTCTCTATACCACATAAATGTAAGATGAGATGAGGCGTAGCGTTTGCTATTGGAAGATGCTGCTCACGGAGCCATCACGGTGAACATGCCAGATTGTTTCTGCCACAAGGTTTGCCATTGAAAGCACCGTCAGCTGAGGGAAGCATTTGTCTTCCGGTAGCAGGATGGAGTTTGTCACTATAACTTCCTCAAAGATGCCCCCAGAAAGCCTTTCGATTGCAGGAGGGCTGCAAAGTCAACCATGTTACTATAAAATGTCTTAAAGCAATAACCATGTTAGAATATACAGACAGGGGCTGATCAAACTGAGATAAAGCATGCTGCTACTTTCTGAAATCAGCATAGCTTGTCAAGCATACTGAGCAACAAAGTAAATTCTACAAATAATAGTCAGATTTATTCAAGCACCTATGTAGACAAAATCAAAACTTACGGCAGGTAAGTAGGTAACTCCAAATGCCAAGGGCAACCTAGAAGCCTTGTAATCTTTAGAATGATAATGGCAAATGGACACCAATTTGGAGTGTGATCAAACAAAATGGCATCCACTGGAAACCAAATCCACGCTCAAACATTCATGTGTTAGCTTACAATATTACAGAGACAAAGTGAGGGTGCAGGAAAAAAGTTGGTGTGGGACAGAAGGGTGTTGCAATAAGGTAGCTTCTACGGTAGTTATAGCACAAAAGAAAATGTAGCTAACTTGAAGAGTCCGATTTGAGTGCAATAGACGGCACAGTAGGCACATAATTATTCAGGTTTTTTTTTATACTTATAATTGTTCAGGTTAGATCCTGGTCGGGTGAACTGGGTTGTCCCCAAGAGTAGCAAAGTTATCATGACAGAAGTGTAAACTGCTGCTGTGGTCTCATTGTTGTACTTTTAACTAGTGTCCTGAGTGCACTTGCAATATGATATTAGAAAAAACTCAACAATGAAGCCTCACAGCATGCCAACCTTCTCGGTCATTACAGAAATACTGAAAACATAAGTGTTCAATAATGCCAGCTAGCAAACCTGAACTAAAAACTCACGTAAGTTTCGGATGTAGATATCCATATACGTCATGTTCGTTTGGATTGTTTCCAGCGAGCCAACAGTGTTTTTCTCTCAGCGAAAACGTGCCGTAATACGCCCTGGCTGAGTCGGATAGGGTAGGTACTGGCAGTGCACTGCTATCAATTTAGCAACCATCTATTCCATTGTAGGACTACAAATAACATTTTGTTATGCAAACACTAGGAAGAGTCGCCAGGAATCCACCTCAAGAACACAATGAGATCCTATTACCACGAGACAGCGTCATCAGAAGACAGACCATCAAGTTTTGCCATCCTGACATATTCCAAGACCCACAGGACAATATGTTCTGTTCAGCCACTCTGGTCGATATCCTAGCTAGATGGATAAATTCGAATTGTTCAATCAGTGGCCCCATGCCACTTGCAAAATAAGAGTTCTCAGACAATACCTCAAACTGTATTCCGTATGCGACAGTCAATCAAGAAAACCGATAACAGTTTTAACACAATGAGTGAATCGTTGGATATACTCATTCTGGCATTGTCATATCGATGGCACAACATGAACACCAAAATCCCTCACCCCACGTTATCCAAAGAGTTATTATGCAAGTGACATGGGTCATGCCTTTTAAGTTATGACTGAGCCTCTGCATCAGGAGGCAGGTCAGGAACTGAACACCCAATATAATTGGTACTATGGTACCAAATTGATGACCCGTTACATCAGCAATACCTTATTATTTCTTCCGCCAAAATTGAGTCCCTAGAAAAACAGCGCAGGCACTAGGTGCCTTCTCTATACCGCATAAATGTAAGATGATATGAGGCGTAGCGTTTGCTATTGGAAGATGCTGCTCACGGAGCCATCACGGTGAACATGCCAGATTGTTTCTGCCACAAGGTTTGCCATTGAAAGCACCGTCAGCTGAGGGAAGCATTTGTCTTCCGGTAGCAGGATGGAGTTTGTCACTATAACTTCCTCAAAGATGCCCCCAGAAAGCCTTTCGATTGCAGGAGGGCTGCAAATTTAACCATGTTGCTATAAAATTTGTCTTAAAGCAATAACCATGTGAGAATATACAGACAGGGACTGATCAATCTGAGATAAAGCATCCTACTACTTTCTGAAATCAGCATAGCTTGTCAAGCATACTGAGCAACAAAGTAAATTCTACAAATAATAGTCAGATTTATTCAAGCACCTATGTAGACAAAATCAAAACTTACGGCAGGTAAGTAGGTAACTCCAAATGCCAAGGGCAACCTAGAAGCCTTGTAATCTTTAGAATGATAATGGCAAATGGATACCAATTTGGAGTATGATCAAACAAAATGGCATCCACTGGAAACCAAATCCACGCTCAAACATTCATGTGTTAGCTTACAATATTACAGAGACAAAGTGAGGGTGCAGGAAAAAAGTTGGTGTGGGACAGAAGGGAGTGAAATAAGGTAGCTTCTACGGTAGTTATAGCACAAAAGAAAATGTAGCTAACTTGAAGAGTCCGATTTGAGTGCAATAGACGGCACAGTAGGCACATAATTATTCAGGTTTTTTTTTATACTTATAATTGTTCAGGTTAGATCCTGGTCGGGTGAACTGGGTTGTCCCCAAGAGTAACAAAGTTATCATGACATCATTGTTGTACTTTTAACTAGTGTCCTGAGTGCACTTGCAATATGATATTAGAAAAAACTCAACAATGAAGCCTCACAGCATGCCAACCTTCTCGGTCATTACAGAAATACTGAAAACATAAGTGTTCAATAATGCCAGCTAGCAAACCTGAAAACAGCATGTGTACAACAAGCATAGACAGCTTCTGCTCCCTCTTGTTTTAACAAAGCTGCTGCACTAGTGATTGTCCCTGGATTTGGTAAAAATCAAAGTGAGTACTGGAAAAAATACACTAACAACTGTGTAACCGAAAAAGGCAAAAAAAAAATAGATCGCCAACCTGCTGTGTCGATCATGTCATCGACCATGATAGCAACTTTCCCTTTTACATCACCGATTAAGTGCATGACCTGAAGGACATCGGTACTCAGAAGTAGGAAACTCAAAAATATGATGCAACAGCCTCATAAGTCTTTTACTCTTTTTGCAAGGTATGAATTTTCACAGATCAACGGAAGTCAATACAAAGATGGGTGGGTCAAAAGCAGAAAAGAACATAGATAGATTAATGAAACTTCAGGTGTTAACATATTTGCATACAATATTAGTATCCACAAAAATATAAATATTATAGTGAATAACCAATTTGAACTCTGCTAACTAGCCAAACTCCTATTTGGTTTGTGGTTTCTAGAACCTTGATAAAAAAAAGGTTGGGTAATGAAATAAGAACTGTTTCAGTCCAAAGGTATAAAATTCTGACCTCTGACATGTTGTGACCTTGTCTTCTTTTATCAACAATGGCTAAAGGGGCATCAAATAATTTCTTGGCAAATGCACGTGCTCTGACAACACCGCCCACATCAGGAGAAACAACCACAAGATCTTCAGATATTGTCTTGCTAGCGAGGTAATCCAGAATCACGGGCTACAGGGTAACAAAGATGACACTAATCAGTTATCAGCTCAAGATTTCAGGTGTGCAGCTTCTTTACAAGTAGATGCAACATTTAAGCATTGTAACATCAAAGAAAGCACAAATTCTGTTAAAAATACCTGTCCATATATATGGTCCACAGGAATATCAAAGTACCCCAATGCTTGTGAAGAATGAATATCACATACAATGACACGGTCACTGCCAGCTTCTGTGAGTAAGTTTGCAGCAAGTTTGGCAGCAATGGCCTCACGCCCTTGAGCCTGAATCACCGAAGAAATTCCTCAATTCAACAGAATAAAAACTATATCTTCAGATATTAGCGCAGAGGGAGAAACAATCATTTCTTTGATTCAAGTTGTGCAACTCCACTCCTTGAAGTAAATTATAGAGACCCTGGTGATACTTAGTGTAATAACACAAATAATGAAAGGGGGGGGGTGAAAATGGGGAAAAAGAAGTGCAGAATAGATGGATTTACAGGAATCAAGGTAGCAGGTGAAAAAACTTTATTTTGTATCCACAATAAAGTTCAAGCACTAAACAAGTTGCCAACATTTTTGCATGAAAATCATCATCGCTAAACTTCATTTTGGAGTCTACAATTAAGTTGGGGTACCAAACAAGTTGCCAACTTTACTGCATGAAAAACTGAGCATCAGCAGTGTGCACTGCACTGACAACGATCCTTGAAAGTAGCTCCAATGTTGAATCTTGTGTTGATGATGCTATCTTTAATTGCATTTAGGAAGGAAACAAGTTGAAAAATAAGGAGTTCACTTCAGAACAATTTGAATTCTCTGTATTTCAGTTAAATTCTGAACCTGGACTTGATATAGACTAGAACTATAGATCACCGAATCACTTAGATAATACCTTTCTGTCTGCTCTGGCATACCCAAAGTATGGAATGACAACAGTGATAGACCGTGCTGAAGCCCGCCGGCATGCATCAATCATGACAAAGAGCTCCATGAGGTTTTCGTTGACAGGAGAACAAGTTGGTTGGACCAAGAACACATCACATCCTCTCACGCTCTCTTGCAGTTGCACGTAAACTTCTCCATCGGCAAAGCGCTTGATGAGGATCTTGCCAAGGTCTACACCAAGGTAAGCTGCAATTTCCTGGAAGTAAATACAGAGAAAGGCATCCAGTATTCAGTAGCACGTTCACAATCACCGATCAGTACATTAACAACCATAGCAAATAAAACATGGAAATCTAGAAATCAAACAATATGGAAATGTAGTCAATTGGCCGTCTCGCACCTGACAAGGTGCAAATCCCTTTCATGTCTATTTTAGTAGTGCTGTCACAAAAGTCACATTCACAACCATAGTTGACCAAAGATACAAATACATAAAGCACTGTACATTTTTAAAAAAAATATTCGAAATACAACTCTAAGAGTGACATCCCTTTCACATAAAGCACCAAATCAAATGCAATTGTAAAAAAAAAATCTACATACAGTGGCATTTGACAACTTAAAACTACTGTAGAACAAGAAATCAAGTAACATATACAACTCCTGTCCCCAGCAGGTTGCTTAACAAGAAATAAAAAAGGTTTATTTTCTTTCTCAAACAACGGAACCGAACGACCAACGCGGAGGAGCAGAGCAGGCGAACCCACCTGGGAGAGCGGGCGGTTGGCCGTGCCGGAGAAGGTCTTCATCGTGGAGTCCCGCGCATCCCTTGGCAGCGCGGCGAGCCTGGCCTCCTGCGCGGGCGCCTTCGGCGTCCACACTGCGCCACGCGGCTCCACCCCGCCCGTCCGCTTCCCCCCATCCACCACGCGCAGCTGCTCGCTCCCCAGCACGCACCTCTGCGCAAACGGAAAAGCAAGAAAAAAAAACACACAGCAAGAGCTCACCAGTCAGGGCAGTCACCACCCCGCGGGCGCCAATCTTAAAAGCCTGATAGACACTCCACGACGAACGAAATGGAGGCTCACCGGCGAGCGGAAGCGCGGAGCGGCGGCGGCGGCGCGCCCGCGGCGCGGGGAGAGGAGCAGGGAGGACGCGGTCCCCGGCGCGGCCGCGGTGGCCGCCATGGCGAGGTAGGCGGCGCGAGCGCGGCTAGGGTTGTGAGAGTGGGGTGGGCGG